>PVJI01008961.1:0-68007 GCA_004026765.1 Micronycteris hirsuta
TGTAAATTCAGATCCGGTGGCAGACAGGACCGGGTTAAAGTAATATTCAGGGGTCAGCAAGCCAGAATTTTTTAAGATACATCTTTGCCAAATTCCTATTAGAGAATTCCCATTCCACAGACATGATCCACACTTGCTCACACAGGAATCACACGGAGCTGTGCTCAAAACGTGTAAATTCTCAGGACTGCGTGTTTACACGCATGTGGAAATCACTGCCACATGGGTGGAGGAGGGGCTGCACAGTGGGCATGGGGGGACCAGATATCGGGCTAATACCACGCTGCAATGAGCCCGCCACCACAGGTGGCCATCAGCAGTGGGTGGGGAGCATCCCCGTGGCAAGAGAATTACTATCCTTGGGGGCCAGGGACTGAGCTCAAGACAGGTGCTCATATTATTCACATTTTCAGAGAAAACTGAAGTGTCAAGAGGTTAAGTACCTTTCCCCTTGCTCCTAACCACTAAACTTATTGACCCTCTTTCGTTAGGCTCACAGGTTGAGACCTTTAGACACAGGGGAGCCAGCTCAGTACAGCCTTGAAAATTGAATTTGGCAGTTCCTTCGCCATCCTCTGTCTTCTCAGAATGTGATAGAAATCGAGGAGATTCTGCTGACATTGTTGATAGATGAGCTTCTGATATCACATATCTTCAGATCTTTTAAAGGTTTCTTTTCTGTCTTTGTTTAACTTTTCCTTCGATTTCTGCATATTCTCCCAAAGTTACTTTGTGAAGTTTTATAATGGCTTTCTTCTTGTCCGAATAAAGGGCAAGTGCAGGGCCCCTGGCCCGCTGTGCTGCTACTGATCCTGCCTCTCTCCCTGCAGATCCGAGTGATGGTGGACCTGTGCAACAGCACCAAGGGGATCTGCCTCACAGGTAGGCTGGCTGGGCTGCGGACGCGCTGCTCACAAGGCTCACAGGTGTCCTCGCCAAAGGGCCGGGGCCAAACGACACCTAGTGACACTTTAGGTTATAAAAATATGTGTTGGTTTACTTTTACCAGATGTTTTTCATGGGATGAGAATCAATTATAACATAATTATGAAAAATACTATTTTCGGTATTGCCATAGAAATACAGCCATCGAAAACACTGAGGTCTTGGGCGATTAGAAATGTGTGGCACCTTGAACCAGTGCCAGAGGTGTTTCCCTATTCCAGTGTTTTAAAGGGAAAAGAAAGAAAGGAAAGAGACCTTGCTAAGTGTAGGTTCTCTTACCAGAAGTAACTATTTCCCGACATTGTACTTAAGCGATGCGCAGAGCACGAATGGGAAGCTCTAGGAGCAAATTGCTGATCTGTCAGGAAAACACTGTTTATAAAGAGTGGTCTGTGTGGTGCCTACTGTGTGTGGGGGCGACTGGCGGCTGGTCACACGCTGACCCCTCTACTCAGTGGTCCAAGGACAAATAGACAGGAGAGAGGGGATCAGCCTCCAGGCGGGGAGGAGGGGCGTGGTTTTTATAGGCTCCTCTCCACCGGACTGAGACTGCGTCCTGCACCTCGCCTGAGGGGAGGGGAGCCTGCCTCCTGACTTCAGAAGCTGGGAGCAAGGAATCCGTGTGTACCCCCCACCCTGCCACGGGCCTGCAGAGCCTGATTCCAGACATTGCATTGACTCCCTCTCCGAAGAGAGTATAACACTCTGAGGGAAAATAAAAAAACTTTTTTGCACTAAAGGTCTATGATGGAGCCCTGGCCAGTGGCCCAGTCGGATGGAGCACGGTCCGGGTAGGGGCACACACCTAGGTTGCAGGTTGGGTCCCCAGTTGGGGTGCCTACAGGAGGCAACCGACTGATGTTTCTCTCTCACATTAATGTTTCTCCCTCTCTCTCTCTTTTTTATTCTCTCTCCCTCTTCCACTCTCCCCTTTTCTCTCTCTCCAAAAAATCAGTAGAAATCTCCTTGGGTGAGGATTTTAAAAAAGTCTGTTATGGAATAATACATACTCTCATGGACTTAACAGTGTAACCAAAGACTCCGTCGCCTCTGAAGCTTTGATGGGCCACCTCGGCCTCTGGCCCCAGGCTCTGGGGAGGCCCCCTTCACACTTCACTGGCACCCAGGGCTGCACTGCCGGGGGCCGAAAAACCCTGCCCGGTGTCTGCTGAGTAGTCAGAAGCTTCCCCCCTTTGGGCAGTATTCTCCCCAGTGCCTCACTTTACCGGTGTGCAGGAGGTGCTCAGTGAGAGTTTGCCCAGTGACTAAATCTGGGGTTTATGGACGTGGTCAGTGGGGTGGAGGGGCAGTCAGTGAGAAAGACACGTCCCGAGGAACCCTGAGTCCAAGTCTGACTGCCATTCACTTAGTTTGGCCTCAGAGAAACGCTGGGCTTCTTGGTCAATGCTAATTGAATCACTCCGTCACATGTCAGCCCTCACAGGAAATGAAGTGTCTTCAGAACGGGCTGGTCCTTTATTCTGAGACTCTTGTGGCCTAAGCACCTTTCTTCCATCTCTCCAAGTCCCTTCTTAGAGTTCCCACGTGTGGCCGTAATGAGCGCTAGAGAAACGCTCAGATGGGTGGAATACAGACACAAAAGCCTATTGAGAGGCACAGGAAAAGCCTCTTCCTTTGTGATTTTTACAGTGACAGAGGAGAGCGATACTGCGCAGTGAATGCGTGATGGACCCGTTGAGACCACTTGGGGGAGATTGATAGCAGGCGGGGACCGCATCCGTACTGGAGGTTATTCTTCAGCACCTCAAAATGCTTTTCAAAAGCCAGCACCTTCTCCTTTCTTACATACCATCTTGAAATTGGGCCTCCTTTTACACAGAAAGCGCTTCCATTAAAACTTCAGTGTGAAAAGTACAAGTTACAAAGTGAGAGGGTGCCTTGGGATGGGCCAGACTGCCTGGTGGGGGTGGGAAGGTGACGGGACTGAATTGGCAACTTCGGGGGGCGGGGGCTAGAGCGCCTCCGTCCAGGGCCCCAGCGAGAACGAGGTGCGGGCAGGAAGGGTCTCCAGGACAGACCCCGGGCTGGGGCCAGAGAACAAGATCTGGCTTTACACTGGGATCATTTTTTGGAAAAGCAGGAGCTTGTGACAGGAGGCTAGTCCAGCTGTGACCATGGGATCTAATTCCTACTCCTTTTCCTGGACTCAGCTGTGGCTGCTACGGGGACAAGGACAGATACCATGAAGTTTTGTGCGGCCTGTGACATCTCAGGTGACAACGAGGACAATTCACTAGCTACAGTACTCAGTGGGGTTTGCCAGTGCGGAGTTTGTCAGACAACATGGGCTTCTCTGGATGCTTCTGACCCCTGAGCCCAGATTTACTCAGAGCCCTCGAGAGCAGGTATCTTGAGGAAGGCAGGTTCGTGGGGTGCCCTTCACTTCCAGCTGCCTCCCCGTGTGGCCTTGCTGGAAATCTCTAAGCCATGGCCTTGCTGAACTGCTTGTCAGGGCAGGACTCATTGTCCTTGCAGCCAAGTGACTCCAACCCAGCCAGGACACTTGTCACTACTCCTTATCCTGTGTCCGGGCAGACATCAATGATGGAGCACAGTCACTGCTGAGCACGGCTCATGGCATCTGTTCTGGCACTCCAGAAAGCTGTACTAATTGACTAGAATTGGCACTTGAAATAAAACCTATTTGCCCCACTCCGATTTTTTTTTTTAAGATTTTATTTATTTTTAGAGAGAGGGGAAGGGAGGGAGAAAGAGAGGGAGAGAAACAGCAATGTATGGTTGCCTCTCACATGGCCCTCATGGTGACCTGGCCCGCAACCGAGGCATGTGCCCCGACTGGGAATCGAACCGGGACCCTCTGGTTCCCAGCCCGCGCTCAATCCACTGAGCTACACCAGCTGGGCCCCACTCCGATTTTTTAAGATTACCGTGCCCATAGTTCAAAGTTGAAATGCACCAAATAAGTGGGACTGGATCAGAGCTGCAGTTTATTTTTTTTAATTTTTATTGAATTTATTGGGGTGACATTGGTGAAGAAAATTATGTAGATTTCACATGTACGAGTCTGTCACACGAAGCTGCTGTTTAAGGGGAGCATGTGAGGAGAGATGCCTTTCCAAGCCAGGTGCCTTAGGACTGGCCCATAGCTGGTGGCGGCGTGCCTCTGGAGGGTGTGCCAGCACCCAGAGGGTGGGGCCTGAGACCTCAAAGCTGTGGCCAGTGCAACTTTTGGTAAATGGATGGACAGGTCATTCTCAGCTAGTGCAGCTGATCATGTTTCATTCGACAGGCCTCCCTGAGCAAAGTGGCCGGTTGTTAGATTCGGCTCCAGGTGTGAGAGCTTGGGCCCTCTCAGGCCATCCCTGCCCGAGAGCCACGCATATAAGGCTCCCAGAGGGAAGGGGAGACCATGCTTGCTTCGGCCAGGGCTCTGGTCTGGTCCCGCAGGTGTGGCTGGCGTGAATCCTGAGCCCCCGGGAGCCCTTGCTGGGGCGAGATGTGGGAGGATCAGGACTCCAGGCTTGGGCTCTCGGACGTGCTCCAGGCCTGGTAGTATCAGGTTTGTGAAGTTGCACGTTCCACCAGCTCTTCCTGAAGCAGCAGAACCAGACCTCACTTTCTAAAATGTTGCTATCTGAGGAATTTTTGACTTCTTTTCCCCCTTTATCAGCAAGCCTTTGGGAGACCTGTAGCCGCGTCCTCTGTGACCATGGGTGTGCTGGGCAGGTGTCATGGGGCGTGCACCGCCTGCTCCAACACTGCCCCGGGGAAAGGGAGGCTACAAAGAGCAACTGGGACAAGCGCCTCCGAATCATAATCATGAGGTTCGGAGTGGCCGTGGCTGGGGGGGGGGGGGCGAGCCGGGGCGCGAGTTTTCCAGGGGCCCATAGCTTTAGCCACTGAGCAGGGCCTGCCCTTGAAGACAGGAACTGAGCCTTCCACTTCTTTACCTTTCATTCCCCGTAACTGTGGTGCCTGGGTGTCCTATTTCAATTAAGATTATTCTCTTCTAAAAGCAGGACCCCACTAGAGCTTATTGAGGGAAAAAGAAAAACCGGGTGTGGGGTTACAAATTATTATAAGGATAGAGGGGTATATTTGTCAAGGTAGGTTAGCCCATGTTCTGGTAACAATTAAACCATAACATCTCAGTGGCCTAAGCCAGAAAAGGCTTCTCTCTCACCCCAGCAAGGTTTGGCTGACTCAAGGGCATCCGAGCTGCTGCCATTCTGTGGCTCCATCATTTCAATACCAGGCACCAGGGCTTCCCCCAAGGCGGAAAGAGAGGACCAAAGGTGCCTTAAAAGGCCAGGCCTGGAAGTGTCTCCCCACTCCCACCCATGGATCCCACCGGCCAGAACCCCAGCATTCACACTGCCCCAACCTCACCTCAAGGAAGCCTGGGAAATACTGTCTCTGTGGGTCCAGGAAGAGGACAGTGAAACTGAGTCTGGTGACACAGAGCTTGCGTCTCTGCAAGGGTGACCTGCAGAGAGATTGGAAGGAGGGGGCGGCAGCCAGGCCCCAGGAGGGTGGGATGCCCCCAGGGACCCACATGGCTCCTCTCTCAGCCTGTCTGACTGTCTTCTCCTTGCTTCTCTCCACTTTACTCTCTTCTCTCTGAAGACTGGCCTTTTCTCTTTTTCCCACGCGAGGCCATTCACAGACCTGTCGTTTATGAGCTGCGCACATGATGGGTCAGTTTTACATTTTAAGGAGAAAAAATCTAAGGGGCTCAGCTCCTATCGAGGGTCCAGCCAGTTCTAGTGGACTCTGCCCAGGGGAGTGGGGTGGGGTGCTCGGAGCCAGCTGTGTCACTCACAGGGCCCAGTGCCCAGCAAAAATGCAGGGCCCTTGTTCCAAAAGCAAGGAAAAGGCTTTCCTCCTTTCTCCCACGGTCTCCCCTGCAACCTGCCTGGTGGGGCTTTTTGTTTGCTATTTAATATTGGACTCTCCGAGGCATGGCTTTCTCACCTAGTGAGTATAGACCCTCACGGGCCTGTTTGTGGGAGCAAAATCGTCTTTGTTAGATTACGTGTAAGTGATTCATCCAAACCCCCTTAGATTTTCCAGGTGATTGTGCACCAAGGAAAGTACTCGTTGCCTGATCTGGGCCCTCAGTTTTTCTCAGGCTCTTTCATGCAACAAAGTAGAAGCCTAGCAGACCAGCCTCTGCTGTCAGCTCCCCTCGGCGGCGGTGGCGGTGGCGGGAGGAGCCGAACTGGCTGCGCGGGAGCCCTTGGGGACTGCTCTCCTGATGGCCAGACCTCAGCCCTGCGGCGGCAGCCCATTTCCTGACGCTTCCCTGTGCCAGGGCTGCATGGGGGCCTACCTGTACTGCCGCCCAACTCATTCAGTTAGGTCAATTGCTTGAGAGATGATGAATTTCTGAATCAATTAAATTATTCTTGGTCCATCGAAACTTAAACAGAAGTCATTTTGGTTGGCAAATGGGTCTGTGTTGAGTTGAGGTGCAGAATCCTTTCAGCAAATATACTGAGTTCTAAATGAAAGGCGTGGGGTGGTTGCATGCTAGTACATTTTAAGAGTGGGGAGGTGTTTCTGGGGTGTGGAGCTGGCTTTACTTTCTTCCACCAATAGTTTATCATCTACATTTCTTTTTCTATTTTAGGACCACCCGGCCCCCCAGGTAAGAGCCCATGGTTTTCCTAGTTCTTGCTGGGGGCGGCGGGGCGGTGGAGGGGGTGATATGGGTGGCTAACTCCCCAGGATCACTCAGGAGGGACTGGGGTGGGGAAGGTGGAAGAGTCTAGAGGCAGCCCGGCCGTCACTGTGTCCCCTCCCTCTCTCCATCCACTCCAACCTCGAGCTCTCCTGCCCCTCCCACTGGAGCACCAGCCCCCCACCTGCCACTGCCGAGGCGAGGGCAGCAAAGGCAGAGAAGGAAGGGGAAAGGAAAGGGCTGATGCCTGCCCGGTGTCGCTGCCTAAAGGAAACCGCCTTAGCTTCAGTGAAGAGGTGTTTAAATGTCCCTGTTCCCCGTGCTCTGACACAGGACCTGCAGGCGCTGGTGGCTTGCCAGGACATAACGGATCGGATGGACAGCCTGGTCCCCAGGGCCCAAAAGGCGAAAAAGGAGCAAATGGAAAAAGAGGAAAAATGGGTATTTTGGCAACACTTTCATTACTTTCCTTGTTGCTTGTCTCTGTCACTGCGTTTTGAGTGGGCTGACGTGTGTCCAGTAGGCAAAACGTGTTGCCTCTTTGCACGCAAGGCGGGTTCAACTCTTGCTTGCAAGCTGCTGTGTTTCGGGGGCCCAGGGCATTCTTTCCGGAACTGACGATGGTTTAGCTCCCACTGGACAAGCAGTCTCCCTGGGGACTGATGGCTCCGATGCAGACCGACAGACAGAAGGCCGAGGAGCCAGAGCCCGAGGACAGGTTCTCCGTGGGCTGTAGGGTGGGTGGACGTGCCACGCCCAAGTCCCTCCAAGGGTCAGCTCCTGCCTTGCCCTCCCACCGCCTTCTCCTGCCCAGGAACTGCCCGTGTTTGATTGGAAATCAGCTGAGTGATGGCAGCCCCTGGGTTTCTTGACTAAAGGAACAGCTGGAATGGCTTGAATAAAATGGTAGCACCCAGGCCTCCCTGAGGCCGGCACTCGGGTTGCAGAGTCTCACCTGTCAGGGTCCCCTGTCCAGCGGTCACAGGATTGTTACAAAGGTGTGGCTGGCATCTCTGAGAGACTTCCTCTGCCCTGCTGTGAGCAGCAACATTGCCATCACCAGAGCAAAAGCCCAGAGGTGTCAGATGGGCCCAGGAACCAGAGAAGCAGGGGCCCGCACAGGGCCTGGCCGGAGGCTGGGGCGTGGGCCGGGGCGGGTTCTAAGGGGCTCTGAGCCCCCATGCTGGGGAGTCATGGAGAAGGCCTGGGCAGAGGCACTGAGGAGAGCTGGCACATGCGTGGCGGACGCTCGCTGCAGGGCGTAGAGAATGCTCAGGAAGCTTCTAGGAAGGCCTGGCGCTCGGCCACTGTGCGGGGTGGAGGCTCCGCCACACCCTCCTGTTTATTTTCAGCCTCTTGGCTCTGCTACTCCAACTCACTCCACAGGCCCTGGGCTAGAAGAGCTACTAGGAAATCCCTCTAGACAGCACAGTGACCCCTGCAGGCACCGCTGCTCGTATTCCCACGGAGATTCTAGTGAGAGCCAGTGGAGAGGGAGAAGATCGTCGAGAGGCTCCGCCACTTTGCAGAATCTTCCCTCACATTCCCAGGGACAGCCTCTGTGAAGCTGGGAAACATGGCCTGAGTCAGCTCGGTCCCCAGAGGACCAGCAATTACAGCCAGAATTCTAGAGCAGTTCTAGATCGTTACATGTTAGATAGCAATTATAATTATAAATGAACATCAGTGTTGAATAATGATGACTGTCTGTGTGCAGACATTTGGCTTATCCTGGGCAGCCCCCAGAAATGTGACCCAGTTGTAAGGATTCAGCAATGAGTATGATGAGGGGCAGCTAGGAGGGGAGGGGCCACGGTGCGAGCACCGGGCGTGGGGCAGGTAGGAAAGGTGTGGTTTCCCAGAAGGGTTAGAGATGGATCTCTGGCTCTGCAGAGGTGTGTTTGCCCTGCAGCCCACCACCCAGGGAGGGCAGGAAAGAAGTTGTTCACTCATTTAGGTGTTGCATATTTATGTGGCAAGTACCGTTCTAGACAGAGATTCAGAAATGAAAAAGCCGACAAAATTCCTGCCTTCATAAAGCTGACATTCTAATCTGGGCAGATGAACAATAAACAAGATAAATAAGTGGAAGATATTGTCTGCTACCTGGTGCTAAGTGCTAAGAGAAAAAATAGAGCCAGAAGAGAGGGTGGGAAGTGTGTGGGGGTGAAGTGTGACTGTAGAGTGGGGATCCATGAAAGACCCCCTGAAAAGGGAGCTTTGGGTGAACACCTGGAGGAGGTGAGAGCGGGATTCCCAGGGGCCCTGGGGGAGGCGGTTTCAGCCGAGCAAAGAGGTCCAGCTTGCCCTCGGAGTCTGAGAAGCTGCAAGGAAGCCAGGGTGGCCAGACGGAGAGGATAAAGGTAAGAGGCTAAATCAGGTTGGCCCCGGGCATTTGGAGAATTGTGCTTTGCACTCAGAGCGAGATGGGGCGGGTTTGCAGCAGAGCAGGGACCTGCCCTGTCTCGTTGGTGAACCGATCGCTCTACTGAAGGAGGCAGCAGGACAGAGGAGAAGGCTTGGAGCGGGCAGCAGAGGATGGGTGAGAAGGTGCTGGATTCTGTTTATCTTTCGAGATTGGCCAAACCCTCCTTTCCTGGAAATCCCATAGAAACCGCAGCCAAGACACAGACCTTCGCAGTGAGGAGGCATCCTGGGGTCAGCAAGGTCTGCGCTTAGAACAAGAAGTTTCCACCAAGGCTGAGGTTAGAACTTGAGTCCCAGAGGAACCGGCAGGGAGTCCTTGCCCTAGGCCGGGGAAGTGGACGCTAACCACCCACTAGAAGGGTAAAGACAAAGGCTCTCTGAAGAGCTGGCTCTATGAAAAGAGGTTTTGACAGTATTCTCAGCCCTGGGCCAGCTCAGACTCCAGCCCCGACGGCAGACTCCAAAGTAAGGGCTTGCTGTCCCCAGGCCCCCTACTAAAGGCCCCAGGGCTGTGCGTTCCCTCCCCCTTTCTACCTGAGCCCTGGAGTGAATGTACGTCCTACCCAACAGTCAAGTTTCCTTCAGGGGGGTCAGAGCTGGCAGAGCCACAGAGGGAAATGGCTCTATTCTGAGAGCAGCGAGAAGCCACTGAGGGGTTTCAAGTCGGAGGCAGTGAATGATCAGATCTGCCTTTATAAATCACCACCGAGACTGCTGCGTGAGGACACACGGAAATAAGCACAGGGGACAAGCAAGAGTGGAGGCAGGGGGACAGTTCAGAAGCTTCTCAAAATGCAGGCGGAAGGGGTGGCGGGTGGGGTTGTGGAGAGATAAGTGGAGTGGGGTGATATTCGGGGGTGAAATCAGCAGTTCGTGATGGCAGGTGGATATACAGAGGAGGGGGGAGGGAGGCACCCCTACGGACTCAGTGTGTGGGGGAGGTCTCTGCCCTGCCTGACCCAAGGTGGGAGCCCTGCACTGACTCAGGTTCAGGGACATGGTCAGGAGCTCAGAGGCAGATGTGCTGGGATTCAGATACCAGGGGAGGAGTTGTCAGGGGCCTTGGAGATGCATATAGATCTGCATGCACTCAGAGAGGACCATGGGGCTAGAGTCTACGTCAGGAAGTATCAGAGACCACCGGCTAGTAGGCGTGGGTGCCCAGAGAGCTGGTGCACAGAGAGCCTGGGCGGATCCCTGAGGAGCAGCAGCTTCTAGTGACCCAGTGGAAGTGAGCCTCCGAGTGAGCCAAGGACAGTCAGTACTGAGCAGAAGAGGGTGGAAATGTTTGTCAGCAGATATTTACTGGACAGGTTCAAAATACTGCTGAGGAAACAAAACACATGCAGCCCCTATTCTAGAACTTTCCATCTAATTGTTAAAGTCAAAAATCTAAAACATCTGCACTCACAACATGAGGTGCATGTTTGAAGGAAAGAAGAGCGTGTTATGAGATACACTAGCCTGAGGAAATCAGTTTCAGAGCGCTAGCCCGAGAGCTGTTTCCAGGAGATCGAAGCATCAAAGTTAACCCCTGGTTTCTTCCATTAGTGGTGCTGAGCTTGGTGGAGGACTAGCCTGGGGTCAGAGCCTGGGCCTGGGTTTGAGTTCTGGCTCTTCCACTTACGAGCTGTGTGCCCTGGGGCAAGCTCCTTAATCACTCTGTGCCACGGTTTCCTCACTATATAATGGGGACAAGAGCAGTGTCAACCTCACAGTGTTATTAGGAAGATTGAAGGAGTGCGTGTGGAAGCTCACGTACGTGTGATCCATACGGCACCTGGAGTAGAGCTGGACGCAGAGGAAGTTCTATATTAGCGTCAGCTACCTTTTCCAAAAATGGGGAAGGAGAAACTTGGTTTTGGACCCAAAGGAAATCTAAGTGGAAATACTTACATTTATTTGAAAACATCAGCTTAGATTTGGAGAGAAGAACTGAACCTAAAAGAGACTTAAATGTTGTCATTTCACAATGAGCATCTTCCATGAAGTTTGACATTCCGCTGCCGCAAAACCAAACATTTTCCTTCTCTCCATCTGTCTCACTTTCTCACTTAACAGCAAATGCTGCTGTGTCTTCTCTAAAAATCAAATCCTCATAAAAACAGAAATAAACACCCTCCTCCTTATTCATCCCATGTCTTGGGACTGGGTGTTGTCGACACCCTCCAGCCCCCTCCCCCGCCCTCAGTGTGTGACAGATGGTCCTCCTCACCCCCCGCTGCGCAGACGTTGGAGCTGACCCTGCAACACCACACGCCTCCCAGCTCTGAAGCTGGGAAGAGGGTTTGCTTTGAGTGGGCGCCTCAGGAAAGAAAAACAGCAGAGGGCCCTCCAGCCAGCCGAGTCCAGCCTTTCTCCTCTGGCAGAATGTGCGGCCTCCAGGCCTGACGGGAGTCGTGGGAGAAACATGCCCGAGTCCAGGCGACACAGGGGACAGCGTGGGCACAGCGGAGACGGGCGGGGCAGAAAGGGCCACACGCGGGTCTCCTGATGGGGAAGGAGATTAGGCAGCAGTGCACTTCTGACACCAAGGCCTGGCCAGGGAGCTTTATCGACAGAGATCAAGGGAAGCTTTGTCAGAGGCAGTGGTCACAGGAGGGCGAAGACAGAACACATGTTGTATGCAGACAAAATGTCCCCCACCCTTTGTTTCTTTTTTTTCAAAATTTTATCAATGTATTGGGGTGACATTGGTGAAATAAAATGATGGAGGTTTCAGGTGTACAGTTCTGTGACACACCATCTGTATGTTGTACTATGTGTTTACCGCCCGAGTCAAGTCTCCTCCATCACCACCTACCCCGCTTTACCCTCTTCTACCTCCCGCACACCCTGCCCGTCTGGTAAACACCGCATGTAGTCTGTGTCTGTGAGTTCTTGTGTTTTGTTTGCTTAATCCCTTCACCTTTTCCACCCCGCCTCCCCAGGCCTGCCAGACCCCTTCCCTCTGACAGCTGCAGTTATGAGTCTGTTTCTGTTTTGTTTGTTAGTTTATTTTGTCCAGTAGATTCTACACGTAAGTGAAATCATATGGTATTTGTCTTTCTCTGACTGGCTTATTTCACTTCATAATACTCTCCAAGTCCATCCACGCTGTCGCCAAAGGTAAGGTTTCCTTCTTTTTAACACCTGAGTGGTGTTCCATGTGTAAAATACCACAGCTTATTTATCACTTCATCTATTAATGGGCACTTGGGCTGCTTCCAAATCTTGGCTTCCAAATGCTTCCAAATGCAGTTGTAAATAACACTGCATTCAACATAGAGGTTCATATATTCTTTAAAATTAGTGTTTTGGGTTTCTTTGGATATATCCCCAGAAGTGGAATCTCTGGGTCAAAAGGCAGTTCCATTTTTAATTTTTTGAGGAAATTCCATACTATTTTCCCCAGTGGCTGCACCAGTCTGCATTCCCACCAACAGTGCACGAGGGTTCCCTTTTCTCCACAACCTCGCCAGCACTTGATGTTTGCTGATTTATTGATGATGGCCATTCTGATAGGTATGAGGTGATATCTCATTGTGGTTTTAATTTGCATTTTTCTGACAATTAGTGACATTGAGCATCTTTTCATATGTCTATCGGTCAACTGTCCTCTTTGAAGAAGTATATTCAGGTCCTTTGTCCATTTTTAATTGGATTGTTTGTGTGGTTGGTGTTGAGTTATGTAACTTCTTTATACATTTTGGATATTAACCCCTTATCAAATGTATCATTGGCGATTATGTTCTCCCATACAGTGGGCTGTCTTTTCATTTTGTTGGTGGTTTCCTTTGCTGTGAAAAAAATTTTTAGTTTGATGTAATCCCATTTGTTTATGTTTTCTTTTGTTTCTCTTGCCCAAAGAGATGTATCAGGAAAACATTGCTACAAGAAATGTTCAAGATTTTACTGCCTATGTTTTCTTCTAGGAATTTGATGGTTTTGAGTCTAACACTTAAGCCTTTAATTTATTTTGAGTTTATTTTTGTGTATGGTGCAAGAAGGTGGTCTGGGTTCCATAAAAGGTTTTGGAATATTTCTTCTAGTTCTGCGAAATATGCCATTGGTATCTTGATAGGAATTGCATTGAATCTATAGATTGCTTTGGGTAGTATGGACATTTAAATGATGTTAATTCTTCCTATCCCTGAGCACTTGAGCTTGGCACTCCAGGAATGTGCTGTGTGCCCCCACCCTTTTTTAAAAAAAGTTCAAAAATGATCATGCATGCCCAGATAAGTATCAGAATACACCTTTAAGCAAAGGTCTTTAATATCTTTAGTTTACACACCCACCCCGTGGGGGCTGCCTCACAATAGCTGCATTACAGTATGAACATTTTCCTGTTTCGCACATGGCCTTTTTGAGAAAGAAAATTGTAGGCATAAAAGAAAAGAAGGGAAAATAGGATGATACAGAAAGGCTTTTTGTGACTAGAATAAATGCCTGAAAAAGAAAACCCTGAAGTAACAAGAAGATACCATTTCCCTGAGCTTTGCTAAATCTGGGCATACGAAACCTTTAAACGGTGTCAGTTATACTTCATGCATTGTGCTCGCTGGACTCTATGGCAACGAACTCATCTTTTGTGTCCTACAGATAATGTGCCAAATTGCCTATTTAAAATACCGACAAAAGACCGTCTTCTCAAGCAGAGGTCCCCAATTAAGGGCTCCTTTAAGTGAGCAAATCACTTTCCAGCAAGATGTCCTGATGGGGCAGGGATGGCTCAGACCGTTGGGTCTCCAGCGCTGTTGGGAGAGACGCACCAGGAGCCACGGCCCACCAGGGAGGCATGATTCTCCCTGTGTTACTGAATCTGTGGCAGAGCAAATGCCCACAATGGAGAGGGGGGAGCTTTTGCTCTTCTCCTCGTTCTCTTCCTGTGTCGCGGCTCCTCCGTCTGGCGTGACAGCCTCTTGAATCACCACTGGCAGGGAAGTCAAGGCCTCTGACTCCCAGCTACAGCTCAACTGCAGGGTTTTCCTGAGACTTTTTTTACGGTTGGCTGAAATCTAGCAAATGTTTCTTTGGTCACTACATTCTCTAACAGTGATCAATACTTCAAGGTTCTGTCGCACACTGCTGTCTTCCTTGGGATGGTCTGTGCAGCGTCCCTCAAGTATGGAAGACCAGAAACCATTTAGAATACGTACCATTCCTCTGGAGTAAAGGCAAAGGTGCTGAGAGCTCCAGATTTACGTTTCAGGGAACAACTGCCTTCGGTGGCAGTGCAGAGCATGCGAGTACGATCTGTGAGCCGATGCGAGGTGATGTGATGTGAGTGCAATACTCCCTGGTGCTGAAAAGGCGTGAGAGCCGATTGGGTGGTACAGGGGGGCTTTTAGGGTTGGATGGAAGGCTGGTCTAACTGACCCAACCTGGCATTCCATGATTCCCTTGGGACAGTAATATTGACTCCTCTGGTGCTAGCAGGCAATGGGGGTGGGGGCAGTCCAGGTTGGATTTTACATCTGGAGGGAGGGTTATTGTGACGCCACAAAGATGACCACTGGAGAGAGGGGACTGTCCCAGCCGAGGGACACAGGAGAGAGGTGATGGGCAGTCTCTTAGCCAGAGCCTATAAGAAGAGGCATGGGGACTGACAGGCCAGTTAGAAAAGACAGTGGATCCTCAGCCTGCTTGGGTACAGACTTTGGGAGGAATCAATGTTTTGCTTGCTGTAAAACATGCCTCTGGCTCTTTCCTGTCATCTGAAATCTGTGTCACTTTGAATAATAGTTCTATTGAGCAACACTTCCAGGAGGCTGTCATTGGAATGAACAGTGGGCTCCCGACAAGAGGAGATCCTATGAATTGATCCTATATGGCAATACCTTTGCACGGTGTTAGGCAATCACTTCCCCTCACAGGGCCTCAGTGTCTCTGGGAGCTTATGAGGTTGAGTAGCTCTTTTATAGATTTCTTGAAGTTTTCTACATAAGCAATCATGTCACCTGCAAATAAAGATCATTTTAATTCATCCGTTCCAATATGTCTGCCTTTCATTCCTTTTCCCTTGCTTTTCTGCACCGGCTAGTTTCTCCAGCAGAGAGTGAAGTGAAAGCGATAAGCGTGGATACCCGGCCTTGTTCCTGACAGTAGGAGAAAGCACTTAGTCTTTCTCCATTAAGGATGACGTTAGCTTTTTCACAGATGCCCTCTTTCAGGTTGAGGACGTTTCCTCTTTTCCTCTTCTGATGAGAATTTTCTTAAGAATAGGTGTTAAATTTTATGAAATACCTTTTCTGCATCCATTGAGAGGACCACATGACTTACTTTTAAATTGTTAATTTGCTGCATCACCTCAACTGAATGAATCAAATTTTGGACTCTATTCTGACATGCAGTTAAACTACTTGCAGATCAGCCTAGTCCATTCAAAGCTTGTTTTTAAGCATTGTTATGATGGACCCACAGCAGCCTTGACTCTCAGACTAACTTAGCCCCACTACTACAACAAGACTTTTCCAAGACTTTACCCGATATCCCATCCTTTTCTGAGATCGCTCCACCTTAACAGATGGAAAAGTCTCAGAAAGTTGTGTAGTGATGAGCTTCCTGTCCATTCTTTTCCCTGCCTTGCCTTCTGCACAGATCATTACTCAGCCAAAGACTCAAGTTCTGAAGTTCCCCAGCTCCTTCTACACAACTACTTCCTCTCTCATAGTCTGTCTCACAAATTCTAGCCGCCTCTGTGTCCCCAAACTCTCATTTTTGTCTCTTCACCACAGGCTCTAATTGGGTTCCTGCCCCCTGTGCTGCTGCCGGGAAACAACCCACCAGCAGTAAGCTGTGCCAGTCAGACGAGCCCAGTTTGCTTCCTCTCTCAGGGATCAGAAACCTGTGCTTTCCTCAGGGCAGTGCTGGGGTGGGACATGGCATGCACCCCAACTGTTTCTAGCTGGGTGCCGCAGGGCCGCAAGTCCTACCGTGATGCAAAGTCCCCCTGGAGCAAAGGCGGAAATGTCACCCACTGCAGTTTGTTCACACTGTACCCATCTGTCTTAATGCCTGTCCTAGAGCAGCTTTCCTTGTTTTGCTCTTTTGAGTAAAAGCATTGTGCACTGGAATGCCACAGAAATGGGTGATGGAGTTGGGAGATCTTTGCTGCTCACTTAGCAGCATCAGTTATAACCACTGTTGGTCTTAGTCTCTAACAATGAGAGTGCAGACAAGTCCCCAGCCTCTACTCCAACATGTTGTGAGGAGTCAACCAAATAATGCAGAGGACATCACTCACTGTTACAGCACCATGCCAACCCCTCATGGTGCTCCATCCCACCTGCACGGAGGGGTCAGCCTTCTGATCAGGCCTTACCTTTCTCCTCTTCTTGCGACTGTCCCTCTTGTGGTTCAGTCACCTCTGTAGCCTGTTGTTGGAACCCAATGTCTCTAAAAGTATTCCATCAGAGCCTCCTGGAAATGTTGTTCTTTAATGATGGCCATGCTGCTGTCCTAAAATGGTTGTTTGTGTTAGTTATTTGGTTTTTGAAGCTGCTTCACTTTTAAAATACATGGTATGATATCACAAAGCAGTGTGTCAGAATTCCTTGTGCAACAGGCTAATAATATATCATTGTTTTTCTCAGGGTTACCTGGAGCCACAGGAATTCCAGGGCAAAAGGGAGACCCTGGTGAACTGGGCTTGACCGGAAATGAGGGCCCAGCGGGGCAGAAGGGTGAAAAGGGGGACAAGGGGGACGTGTCCAATGACGTGCTCCCCACAGGTAAGCGGCTGGCGCTTGGGCCCTCTCCCGGGGTGAACCGGCCCAGAGACCTGCCTGGGCTTTAATAACGCGGGGCCTGTTCCAGGTCTTCTCACCTTGTTTGCCTCATGTGACCATCCTGTAGCCTGCTTTAGAGTTCTGTGCTTTCAAAAAGGAAAACACCAAGCATGTCACCCCAATGTTGGCAAGACCAAGTCTGGGATCTAAGCAGAAGGAGGTTAAATAATTCAGGTCTAAACATTGTGGTTGGATTAAATTAGGATAAAGGTAAAAGCTTCATTTTCCCAAATATCTATTAAATCCAGCACAATCCAGAATAATACACATCAGGAAGCAATTTAACACACCCGGAGAACAACTGATGGAAAGCACAGGCCTTTTCTTTGCAGTCAAGACAGGGCAAACCCCAGGCTCTTATCCTAAGCATTTGACATGGAGAATTGGGGCAAACACAGTTGCTGATCTTCTTTTTCCAGTTTTTAGCCCAGATTAAAAACAGATAGTTGGTGTCTATGGGGAGGAGATGGAGGTGCAGTGAGCCCAGAAAGACAGTCACATAGTGGAAAAAGTAAGTGATAGTTGATGGTCACGAGGCAAGGAATTTTAAAAGCACAATACTTTGGAGATCATTTGTATCATAAAAACATAACTATCCTAGTAATGTATTCAGTGACCCTCTGTTGAATATCAAAGAGCAGCATTTATGAGTTGGGGACTTTGCTAAGAGCTGAGTCTATGAATATGAAAATGAGTAAGACCTGACATCTGTCCTTCAGAAGCTAAGATGACAGGTGTTCAGAATAACGACCCTGAATCATTTGCCCATTCACCCACTGAAAATTTACTGAGCACCTGCTATTTGCCGGACACTGTGCTAAGACCAAAGCAAAGGGGAGACCAAACTCCATTTAGCATGCTTCGTTTCATCAACAGGGGAGGACACTCTGCAAAGTGTACGAAACTTTGGAAGTGTTTTGACAGGGTAATATACGTGAATATACTTTGAAAATATAAGATCATGTGTACTTCAGTTATGTGGGAAGTCAGAACATCCAGAATACAGCCTTCCTTTATACTGCTCAACAAGGTGGGGTTGGTGAGGACAAGCCATTCAGAAAGCAGCCTCCCTGAGAGAACTCCAGTTCTGGAGGCCAGGCCAGAGCTGAGTGTGCCCTCTGATCAGAGAGCAGAGGAGGCGTAGTAGGGCTGGATCACGTCTGTCTGGCCTACAGATCTCCACCTCTTCCGGAGTGACCCTTGCTTGCCCACTCTCAAGAGACTGAAAAAGCTTATTTGGTCTGACTGGGAAGAGGCAGCTAAAGAGACCTTAGATCACCAGCATTGCCCTGGACACGCAGGTAGAACCAAAGGGCTGAATGGCCCAGCCTAACGGCATCCCCATGAAAGCTCCAGAACCAGTGGCCCCTGCAGAGGCCTGCACCCACATCAGCCACCTGAAGTTAGAGGAATGGCCGCCTTTAGGTACGGAGGGGTTCCAGCTGTGAGACACTCACCCCAGGGACCTCAGTCATCCTCAAGAGCCCATTCTCAAGGGAACATGAGACTCAATTTGGAGATGGAGAAACAGGCTCAGCAGGGTCAAGGTCTGGAAGCTGGACAGGAGCTCCTTATTTCCCCCACCACATAGGGTAGTGCTTCTCATACCTGGCTGCATAGTAGGACACTTTAAAAAATACAGATGAATAAAGACAGTCTCGGGGATATCAAACACAGCATAGAGAATATAGTCACTAATATTTTAATAACTGTGTGGTGTCTGGTGGGCACTAGACTTATCGGGGTGATCACTTTGTAAGTTATATAAATATCTAACACTATGTTGTATACCTGAAACTAATATGATATGTCAACTATAATTGAAAAAAAAATTTAAATATTTTTAAAAAGTTCAGATAACCCACCTGCCCACAGTTCTGATCTAATTGGACTGGGAGGGAGCCCAGGCATAAGAAGTGTACTAAAGCTCCTTGAGCAATTCCGCTGAGCAGGCAGGGCTGGCGTCCAGGAACATGGGCCAGTGAAATAGGATGAGCTTTGGAGTGACGCACACCTGAGGCTGAGTTCCAGCCTATTCAGGCTGTGACCTTGGGCAAAACATTCAACTTCCCTAAGAGGGAGTCACTGAGAGGCTACTTCATAGAGCGGTGGAGGGCGGCCATGAGGAGATACGACATCCTCAGCGCAGTTCCTGGCACACGGTCGGAACTCGGCCCTTGCTGCGGGGGCTCCCTCAGCTCTGTGTGGGCAAGTGCTGGAGTGCGGTTGCCTGCAGGAGGGGCTGCTGGGGCGGGCGGACCTCCCTGGAGGGACTCCTGCTCCATTTGTTTTGTGTGAAACCGAACTCTGATCATGGCTCTTTAATCAATCTCCCCTCCCCCTGCCTTCTCTCTCTCTCTCTCTCTCTCTCCAGGTACCAAAGGTGACCCAGGCCCACCCGGCCCACCTGGGCCCCCAGGCCCTCCAGGTCCCCCAGGGTCCCCCGGAAGAAGAGCCAAAGCCCCTCGGCAGCCAGACATGTTCAACGGCCAGTGCCCAGGTCACCAATCCCTGCCCCAGGGAACCTTCCTCCTCCACTGATGGGCCCAACTCTCGGGCTTTGTGACTGGACTTTTTAAACAGAGGGAGGAGATTTTATCCAAAGCCAGATTTTATCCCGGGAGTTCCCCCTTGCTACATATCTGTGGGAGGCCTGGGCAGTCTGTCCCGGGATGAGTACTGGTGACCGGTTAGAACTTCCCGCCCCCTTCCCTCACCTCGCCCCATCCACTTACCAGACTGTTCCTCTTCCTTGCCAAACCCACCATCCCCTCCCCTGAGCTAGTCTGGAAGGCTAAACTGCTCGCTCCTGGAGCATGAGGGGCTGACTGTGCTGGAGCAGTTGATGGGGCAATCCGACTGGTTAACTCCCCACAAATACCGCAGCACTGCCGCCGCCACCGCTAAGCCTCGGGTGCCAACAATGTGCCAGGCGCAGTGCTGAGTGCGTACTTCATTTCATTCTCCCCGCAATGCTAGCATATAGGAATTGTTATTGTCACCCATTTACAGGCACGAAACTGACCTACTTGATAGTAAGGGGCAGAGCTGGGCTTCAGAGCCAGGTGTGCCCGACTATAAAGCCCATTCTCTAAGAACATCTTCCTTTCAGAGGCGGAAATTCACACTTAGAGACTGAGGCAAGGGACACCTGACCTCTGGCAGGCTGACAACTTGCTCTTTGGCCAGTCTTGGATAGGGGCGGCCACAAGATGGAAAACTACCTAGAAATCAAGGTCCATACTGATGGGAAATACTTCTAGGGCAATGCTAGACCTTCTTCCCGAAGGCAGCAACCTGGGACCTGCTCACCGACTTTGGCCTGGAGGAGGCGCCACTTGATGCTATCGCTTCAGATGCAGACAGGAGGGCCTGGCTGGTGTGTCGGTCACAGCTGCTGTGGATTTCGCAGCCACTTTCCTAAACAGGCTTTACTTCTCTTCAGTGCACTGTTTTTCCCGGAAGGCATTTGGGGGCGTGCACTCAGCTGTAAGAGTGGGCAAATCTGTGCTTTCAAAATGTCACACGTGCCCTCCACCCCTATAAATGGAGCCTGATTATAATTCTCCCCGGCACTTAGTGGCTCCTTCGCTGGCGTTCAGCCCTTTCTTGCATGAGGGAAACAGAGATCTGACCTGAGCTTTGTGGAGTCTAATTCCCAAAACACCCCATCAGCCAGTGGCAGCAGGTGCCTGGAGAAGCACCCTCCTCTGCCTGGCCTATGTCCTGAGAGGCTGGTCGGCAGGGGTGGGGCCCCGGAGGTATGAAGATGGAGTTGTGAAGGTTTAAACAAGAGAGGCCATTATCTCCCACTCTTCCCCCTAGAAATGGGTCCTCAGTCCCTGCCTCTGACCTTGGCCCTCTCTCCTGCTCCAATCCCATTTCTTTAGCTCTCCTTCCACCCCCACAGCTTTAGAAGCAGGTTGGTACAACAGGACAGCCTTTTCTTCAGACTAAGAACAGGAGGGCCTCCCTGTCCCTTCTTGTGCAAAGCTCGAGCTCCTCAGGGGACATTCAGGGTGAAACTCGGAGGCAGCAGGACCACCTGCGGGGAAGTCGTGCAGGTGGCTGAGACTGCTCTCCCTGGGTGCCAGAGGACTTCAGAGAAACACGGGGGCGTCCAGCAGAAGCCAGCTTAGAGATCGCGGAGGGCCCTGCCCCCTTCTGGCTGATAAAGAAACCTTTCCAGATTATTCCCTGAGCTTCCTCACTGACACCAAGGAGGTGCTGATTTCTATCCAGTAGCCACAGGGCAATGCGAACCTGTTAGAATGAGCCTGGCCTTTCTCAGAAAGCCCGATGGGCCCCAGCCTGCCCCAGACCAGGGCCCTCCCCCAGCCAGCTCACTCCCTCTCCTTGTTGCAGTGGCAATGCCCCCCCTCCCTCCTGTCCTGCTCCTGCCACCCTCAGCCACCTCCTCACCAAAGGTCTGAATTGAGCCCATTTGTTAGGGAACAAGGACAAAGAAAGGCAGATGGATTCCAGCTCAGGTGCAGCCTGAGATACCAAGCGTGAATCAGGTGCCCATCGAGGACCTGAGAGCGGGAGGCCTGCAAGCAGGGGCAGGTGGGCAGAGGTGGCGAGGGGCTCAAGCACGTCAGGCCAGGCTGCTGGCCCCTGGCAGTCCAGGAAGAGGGGGTAAAGTGGGCCCCCTCCCAAGGCTCTCCCTCACACCTCTGCATCAGCTTCCCTGAAACGGAAAATCTTCCAGAAAGTTGCAATTACAATAATACCACCTGCCCTGAGAGGCCCAGAGAGCGACAGCAGAACTTGTTTTCCCTCAGGTTGCTGAGACTGGACTGAGCTGGCTCAGGCCACCTTCCCCCTTTTGTGGACATCCTCTGGGGATGGCACCATCTTAGCAACTAGTCATGGAAAGCTTGTTAGGGACTCACCAATGAAGGGGGGAAATGTGGAAGTGCATGACTTGATGTTGCTCAAAACAAGCAACCAAAACCTTGGAGGGCCTATTTCCTGCAAGGCCCAGAACCTGGGCTGAGGCGGGGAGAGCGCCAGCTGTGGCGTGCGCGGCGCCTGGGGCGCCAGCTGCACCTGCTCTGACTGTTGCCGTTGTTGTTTTAGGTGAGGCATGTGCTATCCCCAACGACGACACCTTGGTGGGCAAAGCCGATGAGAAAGTCAGTGAACACCATTCCCCACAGGCGGGTACAGAAACAAAGCATCCTATTTTGAAATTCAGAAATTGGATGCCTTAAAGCCTTCATTGGCAGGTGAGTAACCGTGTTTCCTCCTCTTTTGGTAGAATCCATGATCACTTCCATTGGAAATGCAACACAAATACTAAAGGTCAAGGAGACATTTGGGACTTGGATAAGAGAGTCTGCTAACAAGAGTGACGAGCGGATCTGGGTGACTGAGCATTTTTCAGGTACTTCCGCGTGGCCGATAACCTGTATCTGTGTTGTCTTTGCATCTTTCTGCACTGCCTAGCTGCAGGCTGGTTCTCTCCGTGTGCGTGTGCCTGGAACCCTTGCTCCTGGGTCTAACAATCACTCTTTATTTTAGAAGGGGGGACGGGCAGGGGACACTTTTTTGCTCTGAGTGCACTGAGGGCAGCCCTTGCTGTTCAGGCCACAGGGACGTGACCAGGGCACCCCCTGCATAGCTTATCCAATTTTAGACAAAGTATCCAGAAGGAAACAACATAGTGTTATGACCAATGGCCTCATAAACCCTCAAAACATAATGGGGTAGAAATTGCAGAGACAAAGTCTCTCGTGCTACCCATCTGTCTCTGAGGTTGGCACCCCCTCCCCCATGGAGAGTACTTTTTTGGTCATCGTTCTCAGATATCTGATGGACAGAGAGCCCAGGGGAGAAGGCGAAGTGCCATCTCACAGGGACACTGCTTCTAAGCGTGGCCTTAGTAACTCTGTCCCAAAGGGAGGTGGTCAGGAATTGCTGGTCATGGTAGCAGTGGCCTCGTTCCAGAGGGGTCTGGCCATACTCACCGGTCAGATCAAGGCTAACGGTTCAGCTGTAGTGACTGCCGCCATGACCAGCTGAGAAGCATTCTGTGGCTCAGGACAGAGGAATGATATGAATTAGCAGCCGATGCTGTGGAGGGCAGGGGGAGGCAGGAGCGACTGAATAACTGCTAAGCGTCTGCTGTTCCTGGGAGAGGCCTATGTCAGTCTGAGAGAAAATTTTGTAAATACTCTGGAGTTGGATGGGGAGGGGGTGACACATTTTCCGGGGAGGAGCAAAGCTGACTCTGTGGCTACTGCTCTCAAAAGACAGATCAGAATCTATAGAAGAGCGCTAGACTTTGGGTTTGGGAGTCTGAGACTCTTCCAACAGGACAAAGACCATTGCAGGACATCTCACTCCAGCCTCGCTCCTTTTCCCTTCCTCCGCCCACTCACTCCCACCAGACCAAAGGACAGGTAACAGCCTTTCCTGGGCTTCCCTCCGCAGGCATCAGGGTGAAGGAGTTCAAAGACCAGCCCTCCCTGCTGAATGGCAGTTACTCGCTCATCCACCTCCCGTATTACTTCCACGGCTGTGGGCATGCGGTTTACAATAACACCCTCTACTACCACAAAGGAGGCTCCAACACCATAGTGAGGTGAGTCACTCGGCCCCCTGTAGGGGTCGGAACTGTGCTTCCATCGCATTACGTCCCCAGGGCCTGGCACACCGTCAGAGCCAGTCAGGGTTTGCTGACTCGAGGAACCACAGGACACAATGAATGAGCCCCGAGTCCCAGCCCCTGCCTGGGGCCTGCATTTATTGCTGGTCTGGACACCGAGAGTAACGTTGGCGCCAGAGAGGAGGACACCGGGAGTGGTAAGAGCTTTCTCGTCCTCTGAGAAAGAAGCAGCCAGAACCCAGAGCTCCCTCTGGCAGGAAGGTTTCAGCCTGAAATCAGTCCCTGCCAGTGCCAGACAGGGACGAGATGGCAGTCCTGAATTCCAGGCATTCGGAGGCAGGAGAGCCCCGTGAGCTGAGATGAGCAGGCAGGGCCTTCTGGAGCCCTCTTCTCTGGTTTCTTTTCAAACCTGCTTCAGGGTTTCTCAACTGGCTTCAAGTCGGTTACGTTCCTTTGCGTGTCCACAGATTCCCACACGTCCCACTTCTTCTGCTGCTCAATGGCGCCCTCTAGTGTTTCTCTTTTATTTCGGCCTAATAGCTGAATTTTCACTCCTGGAGTCAGGTGCCTTTTGAATCATGAATTCACTTTATGATACGGTCTGGATTTGGAGTTGGCCACATCAGACAGCCTCTGGGAGCTGCGGGCACGGGATTCCATGTGTAGCTTCACTTATCCAGTCACCCAGCAGGCATGACTTCACAGCCATGACCTGGCTACATCTCTGCCAGCTGGTGACTTTCTTCTTAACTTAGACTGCTATGAAACTTTTGACTTAAAATTACAGCATGGAGTGGAGAAAGATCCCCCAAAACTTGGAGTTGGAAATCCTAAGTTCAAACTGTGGCTCAGCTAGTTAATTGTATTCCTGGGCCAGTTACTTCTTTTTCAATTGTATTGGGTTGGCCGAGAAGTCTGTGACATTTTTCTGTACAATGGCTGCAGTAGTGTTTAGGTGTCTTTAACTTCATTCAAAACGATTTTGTTAGATTGTATTGTGACAGCTGTCACATTAACGTGCATTCAAAAACTTATCAAAATTGATGAATTTTTGTGCAGTCATTTTAATATTGAAGACGGAAGAAGATACACATTTTTGGCGTCTTGTACTTCATTATTTCAAGAAAGCTAAAAATGCAACTGAAACTGTGGAGTATATGGAGAAAGTGCTGTGACTGATCAAACATGTCAAAAATGGTTTGCGAAATTTCTTGGTACTATTGACATTTTGGTCAAATAATTCTTTGCTGTGGGGCTGTCTTATGCACTGGAAGATGTTTGGCAGCACCCCTGGCCTCTGCCCACTAGAAGTCAATAGCAGGAGAGAGCCGACATACTCAAAATATCCAAATCAATAAAGCTATGGATAAAAATGAAAAACGTGTCTTTTATTTTACGGAAAAAACGTAACAGACTTTTTGGCCAATCCAATAAAATGAAAGGACTGGACCAGATCATCTTTGGAGGGCCCTCGAAAGGGGGGCAAACTTTGAGGAGGCATTTCAGGAGGTCAGCAAACACTTGAGGATTCTTGACATGAAGGAATCTCCCTGAGATCACATAGCTAGTGGGTGGACACTTAGATGTAGTCACTGACCTTCATACCCCTGCTGCTCAGAGTGGGCGTGACCTGGGAACTTCCTAGAAATGCAGAATCGCAGGCCCCACCCCAGTTTAATAGAGGAGCCTAAAAAACATCCCTTGTCCACAAAAATGGTGACTCATACCTACTATTGTTTACACATTTCAGATTTGAATTTGGCAAAGAAACATCCCAAACTCTGAAGCTTGAAAATGCCTTGTATTTTGATCGAAAATACCTCTTTGGCAATTCCAAGACGTACTTCAATTTAGCTGTAGATGAGAAGGGCCTTTGGATTATCTATGCGTCCAGCGTGGATGGCTCGAGCATCCTTGTTGCCCAGCTGGATGAGAGGACATTCTCTGTGGTGCAGCGTATCAATACCACGTACCCCAAATCCAAGGCCGGCAACGCCTTCATCGCCCGAGGGATCCTCTACGTCACGGACACCAAAGATATGAGGATAACATTTGCCTTTGATCTGTTAGGAGGGAAACAGATCAATGCAAACTTTGATTTAAGAACTACTCAGTCTGTTCTTGCCATGTTATCATACAACATGAGAGACCAGCATTTATACTCCTGGGAAGATGGCCATTTAATGCTCTATCCTGTGCAGTTTTTATCGGCCACGTTAAACCAGTGACAGAATGCATTCTGTTCCCCTCAGCTTCAGGGCTTCCCTGGCACCATTTATGTCCCAACAGAAAACTGTCATTAAGGATAGCCAGGTACTTAGCTGTCATAGTTTCATACCATGAGAATTTATATGGTTGGTAGATGCCCTTTAAATTCAGATTCTTTAAAGGAAATGAACAGATTGGAAGTCACAATGGCTGAGATTTGGTGATTCCTCCACACACTAGCTGGGCAAGGTACCGCTCCCTTTCCCCGCCATGGGTAATGTGAACGAGCTGGCTAAGAGGATGGGGAAGGTTTTCTCTACCTATAGGAAATTCTGTGATTTTTGGCCATTGCTGCTTTTACAACCTTTATATATTTGGGGGTTTTGTTTCATTTTGTTTTGTTTTTAGCCATGTGCTGAGCAGATTTACCTCTGTGTTGATCAGCCCAATTGCTTGAGCAATGAATTCCTTAGCGCTGTCTTATACTTGGTGCCTTGGGAAGCGGCACTGATCCGTTGAGGCTGCTGAGATACCACATTACCCATAGTTTGTTCCCTTTCTCTGCACCTGCACCTGCCACCGCTGCACCAGAATGGCCATCCTCCTCAGCTCCTGCTTGCTGATCCAAGATTAGCAAAAGCCAGCAATAGCTACATGCCCAGGTTTTCTACTAAAACTGAAACAGGCCCTTCCACGTTCCTATCAATTCTGATCATGCTGATTTGCTTCTGTGGGTCATAAACTGAATCCTCAGGTCTCACTGGCTTCTTCTACCACAGCTAGGTACCCACTATTGGAGTAGTAAATGTTATGTGTGTGGACATAGCTGGCTAGGAATATGGGAAGCACTTGGCAGTTTTCAGAGGAGAGATACCATTTGTGGTTAGAACAAGGAAGGGCAAACTATGGCCCTTGGGGCAAAGCCAGCCCATCAACTGTTTTTGTAAATAGCTTTATTGGAACACAGTTACATACATTTGGGTATGATAGTCTATGGGCACTTTGCTCTATAATGGCAGAGTTGATTCGTTGTCAGGAAGTTGAGCAGTGGCCCTCAAAGTCTAAAACATTGACCCTCTGGCCCTTTACAGCCAGTCTGCCTGCCCTTGATCCAGGGCAGTGATTTTCAACCAGTGTGCCGCAAGGATTTTTAAAACATGCAATAGCTGACTATTTAGTCAGGGGAATTGACTACTTTTCCCTTAGATTGTTGAGTTAAAAAGTGACAACGGCCAACGTAATAGCCATCTGGTGTAAATGAATCAAAATTATACCCATTTTTTGGGTCAGATCAGCTATATAATATATATATATATATATATATATATATATATATATATATATTATGGTGTGCTGCAGAACTTTAGTACTTACTGTATGTGTGCTATGAGATGGGAGAGGTTGAGAATCGCTGGCCTTGAATACAAAGTGAGCCAGATTCCTGGAAGGGCTGATTCGGGAGAGCCTGTCGCGTTTTGTTCTGTTCCAGACCCCAAAGTGGCCATTTACATGGTTTGAGGCTTTTGGTGGAGGAGAAAGGCGAGAACTGCACAAAATTCAGGGGACTCCCAAACCGCAGTTAGTGAACTGTCATTCTCTAACATAGTTTTACAGGGTGCCATCAAGTCTCTTTGAAAGCCAGGAGAAAATCCAGTTTAACTTGCTCCTCAACGCCCTTAAATACTACATTTCCTGCCAACTCAGTTCTTGAAACATCCCTCAGCCAGGCAGAGCCACTGAGGGTGGAGAGGAATCTGGAAAGCTACCAGGGTCCTGCAGCCTAGGGAAAACCTCATGTAAGCACGGTTCTGTGATTTGCCCTCACTGAATACATGTGTGTTTGGGGAAACGCTCCTGCAACTTTTTGACTGGGGCCAAATCCATTCTCACTTGACTCTGAGTCCTGGTTTTATACCTTATTAATAGAAGCATTTTAAAACTTAGGGGATGTGCTGATTTAAATATTTAAATCTCTCCACTGAAAATACCTAGACAGTTATGAGGTAATTTTCTGTTGTGTTCTCAAAATAAGGGTATTTAAAACTCTCCCCCCGACTTTTTTTTAATTAGATTGGTTGTGTTATATCATCACAGCTTTTAAAAAATACTCTTCAGATTCATATTTTGTAAAAAAGTAAAATAGAGTTTCATATTCAAGATCAATATATCTAGTGAAGGCCAGTCTTCCTTCAAAGTATTTAAATATATGTGATGCATTCTGGACACAGAAGACCTGGATATGAACATAACTTCATAGCAGTAGCCATGTAGTAATAGTAATATGTACAACACTAACTGTATGTGTGGTAGCAACCAAAAAGGCTAGTTATTAAATTCGCACGCATTCCTTTCAGGAAGAAGTTTTAGAACCCCCTGTCTTGCTTGAAATCTGACCTATCTTGGTTCCCCTAATTGTGGGTAGAGAATTGTACACTCACTACTGGAGAAACTCATAGTGGTTTGTGTGTTTTGCTTTTGTTATGGCAGAGTAATAAAACGACAATCGAGTTTGATCAAGTTCTAATGGGTAATTTTATATGGTTGAAAGTTTGCCTTTACAGAGAGGAACCATTAAGATTGTACTCATTCTTTTCTGCAAGCAGTACTTGATTAAAGGGGAAAAAAAGGCCTGGGCTGACTGCTAAAATAAGTGTACATCTGAATGCTTTTAAGTTAAGATAACATTCAGCAGTCTGCACTGTCACTCATTACCAAAGTTGCTTTACAGCAGTTTCCAAAAATCTGCACTTCTGATGTCAGAATCAAACCAGATAATTCTCTAATTCTTCTTTAATCTAAAGTAGATAGCTTCCCACTGGAAAGTAAATAAAACCACCCATCCCAACCTCAAAGGTAGGTTGGACCCTATTTCAAAGCATTTTCTTTCCATTGATAACGCCTCCTGTTGAAGCCACGCGGGTGGGGATGATCTCATCATACCACCAAGGACAGGTGTCAGGACAGAGAACGGGTTCTGGGGTGAAAGTTCTCAAATGACTGAGTTCTGATCTTAGGCATCTCGACAGTCTTATTTCCCTCAAGGTTGCAAGGTGAAAAGTCAAATGAGACACGCCAATTCCTGAAGAGCCAGGTGTCCTTTTCCAGCTGCACGGAGTACATTTTGGCGATGACTATTTGCATTAAACCGTTGAAGAAGTGTGTGATAGGGCCTTTCCGTTTTCATCCAGCTGCTTTGACCTTGTGTAGCACATCATTAAAAGTCATAATTTCCAAATGGTAACCACAGTCTCTGAACAATTCTCAAAAACAAATGGATAATGGTGAATGTCTCTTTTTGGGGTTGTAATTTTATTTAACTTTAATCTAATTAGTCAATAAAATAATCATTGCTGAACACAATCACATGTTGAAATAAGTGTATTGTTATTTTTAATGCTTTGTAATTTACATGCAACATTCAAAAGTAAAAACAACAACGAAAACAACAGTGTGGTAGGATTATACTGGGTGGCGTTTCTGTCGAAGCTCCTGCAATTTGCTAGCCCCTTCTGAATACTGAAAACTCGCTGATATGGACTATGTTTTCTCTACAGAAAAATACGAAAAATGCAACACTGGTAACTAGGACTACGTATACGCAGACATAAGTGTAATGAAGACTTGCTAATTTATTGGCATAGGTGAGGCAACTGAAAAGGACATAACATTTGGTGCCCCAAAAATGAAAAAAACTTAAAATTGGATTTGTATGAATTTGGGCAATCTTTTAATGCCTTGAACCTAAAATGTGGGTATAGTATTACTTAACCTCCTTTGATTTCTCTATGCTCTGAAAATAATATAATTCTTGGTAAATTATAGTTGTTACTTTTATAGTTCATTCCTGCAGGAAGCCAGAGTGACCCTGCTGTTCGTGTGGCTGGATTCAAGGGCTGGCCGGGGGCACAGCACCGGCAGTTTCTGTCTGCTGGTCTGCGGAGTCCGCAGTTAACGCTTCACACCACCAAAACAAAAAAGGTCCCTCAGCTGTGCAGCAAATTTACAATGAAACTGCCCCCAAGTAATAATAATTTTTTTTAAAAAGCAGTTCAAGAACATGCTGCTCCAGCCTATAGAGCTTCTTCATAACCTTCTCTAGAGTGTACCTGTCAGCGGGCGGCCCAGGCAGGTACTGCTGATGACTTTTGTCCTTAAATTGTAAAGCAAAAGGAGAGAAAAGTCCACAAAGAAAATAGAAGTCTTGCCTTTTTGATTGTACTACACAGACTTTGCGTGTGATGTTAAGATATCCAGTCTTACAGCCATTCACTGTTAGATTTAAAACAAGGAAATTAATCTGCCTCACTACTTTCTCTCCAAGCAATCTGCTATGACCAGTCTTAAAAACTGAGCTACTTAAGAAATTGTGGTTAAACTGCCTCTAAGATGTTAAAAAAAAAAAACCTACTTCTAAAATTGCTAAGTTCTTGTGTCCAGCATTGTCAGTGCCCCAAACTCATTTGCCAAGAGGTCACGTACATAACCACAGGGTACTAAAGGTCAACACTAAACGGGATCTTCACAGAACACCCGACCCAGCCCTCTCTTGTTACAGTCTAAGACAGTGAAGCCAGAGAAGGTCATTCACTCAACATCACAGCTTAGGTGCCAGCATGCGTCAACAGGAGACGCTATATCCTGACTTTATGATTATTTTCCACATCCCTCTTCCTCTTCCAAAGTAAGGACCTGGTCTTTGTAATTGGAAAATGGAAATCATTCACGCTGAATATGTTTTTAAAGGCATTCCTTTTTTAAAAGCTGTATCTAGAGGAATACACCAAACGCAGCCTCGTCAGGCAGAGAACACTCCCTGCAAAGAAGCTGTTGGCACAGCAATGCCAATCATCACATTCTGGGAGGTGGGCACGCAGGCCAATGCCCAGCACCGCGTTATTTTAAAAACTACCACCGCCATTGGATGCCCCTTCCAGGCCCACAGTTCTGGAGACATCAACGTGGCTGCTACCTGGTGCTTACCATCTCTGTGCCATGTCTGGTCCAGGCAATTTCAGTTTGTACACATTATTTTCCTTAATCATAGGTGTTCAAGAGGAAATGTCTTTAAATATCATCTATTCTCTCTACTCCATGTTTTAATCCTCTCTGCAAACGTAGTGGACACAGTGACGCACCCAGTACTACCTGGACTCCCCGTAAGAAAAGACGCTTTGGCCCTGGTGCCGGGAGTGCTGTCTGCTGCCTCCCCCCTCGGGTGCTGCCTCGCCTGTAGAGACCCTCTTTGCCCAGGACACATCCCCTCATCCAGTGACTGCTCTGTGTGTGTAACGGCCTATACAGCTCAGCCCAACTGGGAACTATTCTAAAAGGCCCTCCTAGTGGCTGAGCTCTCCAGGGTTCAGCCAGGTGTGTCATGGGGCCTGCATTGCAGACTGGCTTTTCCTTCCTACTTCCTTCTGCTCCCTCCAACAGGTATTGAACTAAGCACTCTTTAACGACACCTGCCGGCTAAACTCCATCTCACAGGCAATCCTAACCAGGTATAGTCCCAGGAAGAAGCCACTGAGATGGGGTGTGCGGTTGGATCATTCACAGCCTGTTTACAAACGAGGACCCCGTGGCTGGTAGGAGATTGGCCACAAAGAGCCACTCGGACCAGAAGGTGGTCCAACTGTCCAAACTTTCATTGTGACAATCTGGAATGGTATACATTAGCTAATGTTATGTATCAGGTGTTTAAGAATTATGGAGAGAGAGAGAGAGAGACTAAAAGCATAATAAAATCAGGTGGTCATTGCTCAGCTTGATGGATCCTCTGGAAAAATACAAGAAAAAGCTGAGAGTAATTAATTACTAAGACCCACGGGCTGGGAAAGCCTAGGGCCTCCTTAGCAGCACAAAAAGAGGCTCTCACCTCCGGTACTGGAAGGACAGAAAAAGCTGAGAACCAGACACTGGACTTGAAGGTAAAAGTTGCCAAGCTCCAATGAAAGTTAAACTCCCAGAAAAAGAAGGTCACTAAACCAAGCTGAGGACCCGGAGAAGGAAAGACTGTTACAGAACAGACCGCGCGAGGGCGGGTTGGGGGTGGGGGGGGGGGTGGTGGTGGTGAATGATATACTATTACCAAAAGGAACCCCCCTTTTTCTCCAGGGGTTCCCCCCATACTAGGTTCACTTTGCCCACCGCCAAGAGAAAGACATCTCTCAATGCCAGAGATTGGTAAAAAGGAAAGGAATTATTTATTAACAAGTTATACAGACTTAGAGTACTGATTTAATGTCTTCATTAAAATACTAAAGTTCTTTAGAATACCCACAGACGCACAGTCTTTCCTTCTCCCTCTGCCCAGTCCGGGGTACCGTATCTGGGGAAAAGAATTAGAAATCCGTGATTCAGGCAGAACCTCGGTTCCAGCACCGTCAGCTGTGTCACCACCGTGATCTCCAGTTAATCCAAAGCCACGTGGCACCTTCTCACGGCCCACCAGCAAGAGTCCCTTCACCCCTTTTCTTCCCAGCAAAGTCTCTCCTGCTTCCTAAGCCACGTGGTCTCCACCTACTCCGCCAAATCAGAGTAGTGATCCCCTTCCCACAGTGTCTCTCCTGCATTCTTCCAAACTGCTAAGAGAGAGCTCTGCATCGCTGCTACATCTTGCTTCCCAGCTTCCTAAGCTACGTGGCAAAGGGAACCCCAAAGCTGCATGGTCCTGCCCAGGTATGGGTGCCATGCCTGGGTTTAAATCCCAGCACCAGTCTTCCTCTGCAGCCCCATTTCCGACTCCTCCTACAATCAGTTACACCTGCCAGCACTTCATATTCTTCCAGCTTTACTGGGCTGCCGTGGTAAGTCTAGGCAGGTGTGGCCCCATGGCAAGGAGCCAGTCATATCCAAGCTTTCAGCAAGCGCTATAACCAGGGGGGAGTTGCCTCCCAGTTACATCTTGGGTGGAAGTCACTTCCATCCCTCTGGCTCAAAGCATGGCCACAGCTATTTAACATATCTATGAAACCAAATCTAAACTTTCATTTAGATAGTAAATGACCATGCCAGAGGTTAGTTACAAAGTGGCTGCTATACAAAACAGCTCTGAATGGTCCTGCTCCAGGAGTCCCATCCCCTCCAGCTCAGACTGGTGGGGGTAAGGACATCCTATATATATTTTTTCTAATATTTCCTGGATACCTTGAGTTCCGGATCCCATTACAAATCCCTATTTGGGGCCTCCCTTGGCTGCACCCTGTTACAATACAGTAATTTATAAGAAACATATATTCGGTCTTTCTCCCCAGTTCTGGCACAGAATTCCTAAAACACTTAGAATTTCCTGAGAAGAGAGTCATAAAGGTGTTTTTTATTATGTTAATGAGGTAGCTTTTAAAGCCCCTAGTAACCAACCACATGATTGGAGGATTGGAACTTTTAGTCTCACCCCTGGACCTCCGGAAGGAAGAGGGTCTGGAGGTTGAATAGGTTGTTAATAGCCAGTGATTTAACCAATTATGCCTCTGCAATGAATCCTCCATAAAAACTCAAAAGGACCGGTTTTGGAGAGCTTCTGGGTCGGTGAATTCGTGGGAATGAGAAGAACGCGTGGAAGGGCCACCTAACCCTCAAGTGGCGCCCTCGTGAGAGCTGCACACCCTTTCCCCACACCTCACCCTATGCATCTCTGCCATCTGGCTCTTTCCGAGTGACATCCTTTTATAATAAGCTGATGATCTAGTAAGTGAAATGTTTCTCTGGGTTCTGTGAGTTCCTCTAGCAAATTAATTGAACCTAAGAAGGAGGTTGTGCAAACCTCTTATCTATCAGACGCACAGGTGATAACCACGACTTTTGACTGGTGTCTGAAGTGGCGGGAGAGGAGGAGGGCAGGGCAGTCTTGCAGGACTGAGCCCTTAACCTGTGGGATCTTATGCTGTCTCTAGGTAGGGTGTCAGAATTGAGATAAACCCAGCTGGTGTCCAAGAATTGCTTGGTGTAGGGAAATACCTCCACATATCTGGTGTCAAAATTAGCATGAGTGGTTATAGTATGAGAATAAAGGAGAAACACCGTGGAAAGCTGAATTTGTTCTTCCCTGGGTTGAGCTCATGCTACCTCCAGTGGTACTTATGTTTAAGAATATTTTATCCACCACTCCTAGAGGACAGGGGTCACTATGTCAACTTAAAGATTATTGCACACATAGGGCGCAATACCATCTTCATTTCTCCAAAGCCTAGAAAAGGAATACCACAGTGGTGGCAACATCAATGTCACCATCCTAGTTCATGTCTACAGAGTGCTTCCTATGTGCCAGGTGCTATACTGAAGGCTGCAGATGTATCAACTCATGTAATCCCCATGGGAAGCTCATAAAGTACAAATCTGATTATCCCCATTTTCCAAACTAAAAGAGATTAAGAAACTCTCCCGCTGTCACTCAGCTTGCGAAATTAGGATTCAAATTCAGGAAGTCCGACAACCAGAGCTGCCCACACTCTCAGCAACTACTCTTTCCTGCCCTCAGAGAGAATACCGAAGATTCCCCCATTCTTTTTGGCTCCTTTGACCTTTTCTAGTTCAGTAACAAGGGCTAAAGTCACGCCCACATGGAGGAGGTTGAGCAGGCCCTTTTCCATCTTTGTCGTACTGGGTCTTTCTTGCTCCTAGGAGTTTGGCAATGAAATATTGGCAACCTGATTTTCTTGGCCGTTTTTCTATTTGCTTGCTCTCTCTTTCTCCAGCCCACCCCTTTCTGCTGTAGAATGGCTGATGTTAACACATGCACTCCAGGTGTCTTTTGAGTCATATGAGTATGGCATATCTTTTTCCATTCTTTTACTTTGAATCTATCTGTGTCATATTAAAGTTTTTTTGTAGGCAGCATATATTTGGGTCTTGCTTTTCCCCCGGGTCTGACTCTTTATGCCTTTCAATTAAGGTATTTAAACAAGGGACTAGTAAACTACGGCCTTGTGGGCTGCCTGTTTTTGTAAATAATGTTTTATTGGAAAACAGCCACATCCATTCATTTGTGTGTTATCTATGGCTGCTTATGTGCTGCAACACCAGGGTTCCATGGTTGCCCTAGAGACTTTATAGCCTGAAAATTAAAATATTTACTACATAGCCCTTTAAGGAAGGGTTTGCTGATCTTTGGTTTAGACTATGTACATCAAATGTAATTACTGATACGATTGGTTAAATCTACAACCTTGCTCTGTCCCATCTATTCATTGTTCCCTTTATTTTTTTTCTGTTGTTTCTTGCGCTAAATATTTATTTATATTTTGTCCTGTTTTTAATTTATTATATTACAGTGGTTCTGATTTTTTCCCCTTTGCCCCCCTCCACCCAGTACCCCCCACTCCTTCAAGCAATCCCCCAATCATTGTTCGTGCCCATGGGTCATGCATACAAACTCTTTGGCTACTCCATTTCTTATACTGTACTTTACATCCCCATGGCTATTCTGTAACTATTTATGTGTACTTCTTAATCCCCTCACCTCTTCACCCATCCCCCACTCCCCCTTCCAACGGACAACCATCAAAATGCTCTCTGTATCCATGATTCTGTTTCTGTTCTTGTTTGCTTAGTTTGTTTTTTAGATTCAATGGTAGAGAGTTTTGTAGTTTCTGCCATTTTATTGTTCATAGTTTTGATCTTCTTTTCCTTAAACAAGTCCCTTTAACATTTCATATGATAATGGTTTGGTGATGATGAACTCCTTTAGTTTTTTCTTGTCAGGAAAGCTCTTTATCTGTCTTCAATTCTAAATGGTATCTTTGCTGGGTAGAGCAATCTTGGCTGTAGAACCCAGCCTTTCATGACTTTGAATATTTCTTGTCAATCCCTTATAGCCTGCAAAGTTTCTTTTGATAAATCAGCTGAAAGTCTTATGGGAATTCCCCTGTAGGTGACTGCTTTTCAGATTCTCTCTTTAACCTTCGGAGTTTTAATTATGACGTGTCTTGGAGTGGGCCTCTTTGCATCCATCTTGTTTGGGACTCTGTGCTTCCTGGACTTGCAGGTCTGTTTCCTTCACAAAATTAGGGAAATTTTCTTTCATTATTTTTTGAAATAGATTTCCAATTTCTTGCTTTCTCTTCTCCTTCTGGCACCCCTGTGATGTGAATTGTTGAACCTCTTGGAGTTGTCCCAGAGGCTGCTTATACTATCCTCATTTTTTTGGATTATTTTTTCTTCTTGTTGTTCTTATCAGTTGTTTTTGCTTGTGTATGTTCCAAATCATTGATCTGATGCTTGGCTTCATCCACTATACTTTTTTTCCCTGTAAACTGTTCTTTATTTCAGGTAGTGGAGTCTTTGTTTTTATTCTGTTGAGGTCCTAACTAAGTTCCTTGAGCATCCATATAATCAATGTTTTGAACTTTGCATCTGATAGATTGCTTATCTCCATTTTGTTTAGTTCTTTTTCCGGAGTTTTGATCTGTTCTTTTATTAGGGCCATGTTTCTTTGTCTCTTCATTTTGGCAGCCTCCCTTTGTTTCTATGTATTAGGTAGGGCTGTCTTGACTCTGTGTCTTTATAGTGTGGCCAAAAGTAATAGGTGTCCTGTAGGGTCCAGTGGCACAGTCTTTCCTGTCACCCAAGCTGGGTACTCAAGGTGTGCCCTTTGTGCGGGTTGAGTATACCCTTATCTTGTGGTTGAGCCTTGGTTGCTGTTGGCAGATCAATGGGAGGGATTTACCCAGGCCAGTCAGCTACAGGGATTGGCTGTGACCACTTACCACTAACCTCTGCCCTCTGTGGAGGATCAGCTGTGCAGGGGCAGGGTGGTGATGCTCAGACCTGGTCTGTAGCTGTCCACTGGGTGTGCTGGTCCTGGGGTTTCCCAGGTGGTGCTGGCCATGGTTAGCCCCCACCTGTGTTTTGCCCAGGGCTACCTTGCCTAAGCTATAAAGCAATCTGAGAAGGCTGCTGCTTGTACTGGGCTTGAAGATTCCCAGGCAAAGCCAAGCTGTGAATCTAGGCTGGCTGCTGCTAGTACCAGGCCTGTGGCTCACTGAGGCCAGCTGTTGATTGTTTGAGAGGATTTAGGATGGTGTGCAGCATGATCCAAGACCAGCCTTTCATATGGAAAAGCAGCTTGGGTAGGGTGTAGTCTTTGGGGATCAGCAAGGTAGGTTAAACAGTTTTAGCCAAGTTGATGGAGTCTCAGATAAGGCACCAGCTTGCTGACTCTGTGGCTCTGTAGGAGGAGGATTTAGAAAAGGGACAATAGCCTCTGCTCCCCTTGATGTCAGACACTCCAGTTTCTCCCTATAAACCACAGGTGCCTTTCAAGCTGCTACCCCGGTGCTCAGAGGGGTTGAGTCTGTGTAGGTGAGTTTATGTGTTGGTTCTTTAAAAGGAACTGTTTAGGGTTCTAGCAGTTTCTTCTACTGACTCAATCCCTGCTGGGTTTTGTACCCAGAATTTGTGAGGACTTATCTTCCTTGGCTGGGGGTCCTGGTGTAGGACTGGGACTCCTTGCTCTCTCAAGATATTCTTCCTGAATATTGTGGGTTTATTTCTGGACTTTCTATTCTGTTCCATTGATCTATGCATCTATTTTTATGTAAGTACCGTACTGTTCTGATTATTATGGTCTTCCAGTACATTTTGATATTAGGTAGTGTGATTCCTCCAACTTTGTTCTTTCTCAAGATCGCTGTTGCTATTCGAGGCCTTTTGTAGTTCCATATACATTTTTGAAATATTTGTTCTAGTTCTGGGAAACATCATTGGAATCTTGACAGGAATTGTGCTGAATCTATAGATTGTTTTGGGTAGTATAGACATGTTAATGTTAATTCTTCCTATCCATGAACACAATATGTGCTCCCACTTTTTTGTATTTTCTTCAATTTCTTTCTTTATGTCTTATAATTTTCTGTGTACAGCTATTTTACATCCTTGGTTAGATTTATTCCTAGGTATTTTGTTCTTTTTGAAGCAATTGTGAATGAGATTGCTTTCTTAATTTATCTTTCTGTTCATTACTGGCATATAAAAACACAACTGATCTCTGGATATTAATTTTGTATGTTGCTACTTTGCTGAATTCATTTATTAGTTCTAGTAGTTTCTTGGTTGGAAACTTTGGGGTTCTCTATGTACAGTATAAAGACAGTTTTGCTTTTTTCTTCCCAATTTGGATGCATTTCTTCTTCTTGTCTGACGGCTGGGGGTAGGACTTCCAGTACTATGTTGAATAAGAGAGGTGAAAGCAGACAGTCTTGTTCCAGATCTTAAGGGGAACATTTGTATTTTTTACCCATTGAGTGTGATGCTGGCAGTGGGTTTGTCATATATGGCCTTTATTATGTTTGTGTTCCCTCTCTTCCCATTTTGCTGAGAGTTTCTATCATAAATTGGTGCTGAATTTTATCAAAAGCTTTTTCTGCATCTACTGATATGATCATATGGTTTTTACCCTTCATTTCTTTATGTGGTGAATCACATTTATTGATTTGTGGATGTTGTACCTACCTTGCATTCCCGGAATAAATCCCACTTGATCATGGCGTATGATCTTTTTGATGCATTGCTTTATTCAGTTTACTAGTATTTTGTTGAGGATTTTAGCATCTATGTTCATCTGGGATATTGGCCTATAATTTTCTTTCTTTACAGTGTCTTTATCTGGTTTTGGAATTAGGATAATGCTGGCCTAATAAAAATGAGTTTGGGATCTTTCCCGCCACTTGAATTTTATGAAATAGTTTGAGGAGAGGTATTAGTTCTTAGAAGTTTGGTAAAATTCACTATCTGGTCCAGGGCTTTTATATGTTGGGAGGTTTTTTTTATTTCTGCTTCAATTTCATTAGGTGTAATCTATCTCTTCAGATTTTCTAATTCTTCCTGATTTATTTTTTGAAAATTGTAGGTTTCTAGGAATTTATCCATTTTGTCCAGAATGTCCAGTTTGTTGGCATATAATTCTTCAAAATATTTTCTTAGAGCTTTGTATTTCTTTGCTGTCAGTTGTTATTTCTCCTTTCACTTCTGATTTTATTTATTTGGTTGTTTTCTTTTTTTTTTTTTTTTTTTTTTTTTTTTTTTTTTTTTTTTTTTTTTTTTTTTTTTTTTTTTTTTTTTTTTTTTTTTTTTTTTTTTCTTGATGAGTCTGGTTAAAGATTTGTCAATCTCATTTATCTTTGTAAAGAACCAGCTCTTGGATTCATTGATCTTTTGTGTCTTTTTTCTTTTAAGACTATTTCATTTATTTCTGCTCTGGTCTTCATTATTTCCTTCCTTCTACTGACATTGGGCTTTGTTTGTTTTTCTTTTTCAAGTTTGAGTGTGAAGTTAGATTGTTTTTTTGAGCTTTCTCTTGTTTGTTTGACATAGGCCTATAATGCTATGAATTCCCTCTTATGATTGCTTTCCCAGTGTCCCACAGATTTTGGATCCTCATTTTCATTTGTTTCAAGGTATCATCTGATTTCTTCCTTGATCTTATTGTTGACCCATTCATTGTTTAATAACGTGTTATTTAGCTTCCATGTCTTTGTGTGTTTTTCAGTGTTCTTGTGATTGATTTGTAGTTTCATAGCATTGTGATCAGAGGAGATGCTTGATATGGTTTCAATCTTCTTAAATTTATTGAGACTTGTTTTGTGTCCTAACATGTGGTCTATCCCAGAAAACATTCCATTTGCACTTGAAAAGTATGTATATTCTGCTGCTTAGGGGGAAATGCTCTGAAGATACCAATTAAATCCATTTGATCTAATGTGTCATTTAAGGCCACAGTCTCCTTGTTGATTTTCTGTCTGGAAGATCTTGCCATTGAAGTCAATGGAGTGTTAAACACCCTGACTATGACTGTATTTCTGTTTATCTCTTCCTTTGTGCCCATCAAGATTTGCTTTACATATCAATGCTGGGTGTGTAAATGTTTACTAGGTTTATCTCCTCTTGTTGGAGTGTTCCCTTTATCATTATGTCATGTCCTTCTTTGTCTCTTACTATAGCCTTCGTCTTAAAGTCTATTTTGTCAGATATAAGTACTGTTACCCCAGGTTTTTTTTCTTTCCATTTGCATGAAATATCTTTTTCCATCCCTTTACTTTTAATCTGTACATATCTTTCTATCTGAAATGGGTTTCTTGGAGGCATCATATATATGGGTCCTGTTTTCTTACCCATTCAGCTACCCTATGTCTTTTGGCTGGAGCATTTAAGCCATTTACATTTAAGATGATTATTGATAGATACGTATTTATTGCCATTTTAAATGGTTTTCCTTTTTCTTTCTCTTCTTTCCCTCCTTTTTCTCCTTCTTCCTTCTCCTTCTTCAAGCAAGCCCTTCAACATTTGTTGCTGTAGTGGTTTGGTGTTAGCAAACTCCTTTAGCTTTTTCTGGTTGGGAAGCTCCTTATTTCTCCTTTGATTTTAAATGATAGCCTTGCTGGGTAAAGTAGCCTTGGTTGTAGGTCCTTACTTTTCATAACTTTGAATATTTCATGCCACTGTCTTCTGGCCTGAAATGTTTCTGTTGAGTAATCAGATGCCAATCTATTGGTGCGCCCTTGTATGTAACTACCTGCTTTTCTTTTGCGACTTTTAGGATTCTCCTCTCATATTTGAGCCCTGTCAATTTATGATGTGTCTTGGTGTAGGCCACTTTAGGTCTGACTTGCTTGGGACTCTCTGAGCTTCCTGGACTTCTGTCTTTTTCCTTCACAAGGTTAGGGAAGTTTCCAGTCACTACTTCTTCAAACAGGTTCTCAATTCCTTGTTCACTCTCTTCTCCTGGTATTCCCATGATGTGGATGTTGTTATGCTTTATGTTGTCCAAAATGTTTCTTATGCTCTCATTTTTTAAAATATTTTCTTTTTGCTGCTCTGCCTGGGTGTTTTTTCTACCTTGTCTTCTAAAACACTGATTCAATCATCTGCTTCATCTAACCTGTTTATTCCTTCCTGTGTATTATCCATTTCAGATATTACATTATTTCTGACTGGTCCTTTTTTTATGGTTTCTGTCTTTTTTCATGCTGCTGAATATCCTTATAATCATTACGCTAAACTCTCTATCTAATAAATTGCTTACCTCCATTTTATCTATCTAGTTCTTCTGGAGAATTGTCTTCCTTCATTTGGGGTCTGTTTCTTTGTCTTCCCATTTTGGCTGCTTTGTATTTTCTACCTTAGTTGTTAAACTAGTCAGCTGTTTAACTGATAAATTGTTAATCTAATCAAGCTGTAGTCAGCAGCCCAGCTTAAGCACTACAGGGTAAGGGCTATTGCTTCCCTTCAGGCTGATGCCACTTGGAGAAGAGTGCTTTGCCCGAGAAAGACTGCCTCTGCAGTATGGAGTACGACTCAGCACAGGGATCCTAGTAGCTCTTCCTTCAGTTCTCTCCCCAGAACCACCAACCCCAGACTCTCCTCAAGTGTCTATAGTCCACTCTGCCCTCCCTCTGCCAGTGCCCAGTGTAAGTGGCTGCAAATGAAATTTTGTGCTTTGGCCTTTTAGAAGGCTCTCTGCATCTCCAGCCATCTCTCCTTGATTGGCAGAACCCCTGATGCTTTTCACAGCTGGATGTTAGTTGGATTCCTTTCCACCTCTAGTGCTTTAGGCTGGGGAGCCCATCTTGGGATTTAGACCCCACTCTTCTCAGGTGGACTCCCAGCTGCTGAAATATTCCTCTAGCACTTCAGCTACTGCCTGTGGGAGCCCAGCCAGGCAGGCTTCTTGGTCCTCCTCTACCTTGCCTACCAGTCTTACTGTGGTGAAGTGGTTTCTTCTGTACGTCCTGGGTTCCAACTAGTGTTCAGTTGGTTACTCTGGATGATTTCTCTACAATTTAGTTGTAATTCCAGATTATCCCTAGGAGAAGGTTAGTTAGCTTGCACTTACTCCTCCACCACCTTGGATCCCTGCTCCATGTCCTTATGTTGCTTTTTTACTTTTCCCTTTAGATCTGTTAATATTTGCTTTATACATTTAGGTGCTCTTGTATTTGGCACATATTTATTAATGTCATACTCTTGTTGGATTGACCCCTTAATTATTATGTAATGCTGTAATGCCCTTCTTTCTCTTATTACAAGATTTGTTTTAAAGTCAATTTTGTCTGATATAAGTACCCCAGCTTTCCGTTGGTTTTAATTTGCATGGAATATCTTCTTCCGTATCTTTACTCTCAGTCTGTATTGTCCTTACATCTGAAGTGTGTTTCTTTTTGATGTTGTTTTAATTTTGGATCCTGATGTGGGTTTTTTTTTAATTGAATTTATTAGGGTTACACTGGCTAATGAAGTTATATGTTTCAGGTGTACAATTCTGTAATACATCATCTGTATATTGTACTGCATGTTCACCAGCCCAAGTCAAGTCTCCTCTCATCAACATTAATGCCCCCTTTACCCTCTTCTTCCTCTCCCCAACCCCCTATCCCCTGGTAATCACCATACTGTAATCTGTGACTACAAATTTTTTTTTCTTAATCCCTTTGCCTAGTCCCCTAACCCTCTTCTTTTCTGACAGTTGTTGGTCTATTCTCTGTATGTTTCTATTCTGTTTGTTAGTTTTTGTTCCTTACATTTCACTTAGCATAATACTCTCCAGGTCCACCCATTGCTGTCGCAAGAAGTAAGATCTCCTTCATTTTTATGGCTGAGTAGTATTCCACTGTGTAAATGTACCACCATATTCCAATTCATAGAATGGCTTATGACTCAGTAAATATTCATGAATGAATGAACTGCATTCTAACAGCTTAAATTTTTCTAGAAGTTAAACATTTTATCAAACATAAAATGATCTCAACAGTTTAAAATATTATCAAAAAATATCAGAAAATAAGGTAAAACTCTAACAAATAACATTTATTTTTCTTTCACATATGTATTTCACAGCCTGAACATCACATTGCCTTCAGAGAAAGGTGCTTTTATGCCATTATATTTTACTGTTTATCACACAGGTATTAAGCATTCTCATTAACACGATGAGACAATTTGCTGGTAAACATTTAAATACACAGACATTGGTTTCAATATCTCAACATATTTTTGGTCATAACCAAGGAGGTACAGCAAAATATGACAACATTGGCTAATATTTTACAAGCAAATAATATTTAATTCTGCATAGTTTATACAATAGGCTGTGGTAATAAATAGTATCACCAATCTCATCAACTATTAACTGGCCACAAAAAGCCTAACATTCATTTTAATTATGATATGAAATGTTCTATTGGTATAGATAGTTTCAACATAGCCTGAAAATGTTGTGAGTGTTTAACCATGAATACATGAAAAGAAAAGGCACTACACTAGAATAAGAAAATAAAAAGTACTAAACTGGCATGTTTTGGTTAACTACAAATATGTCATGTTCACATTATTACATTCCTAACAAGAAAGCAAATGTTTAAATAGAAAAACTAGCAGTTTGAAAAATGTGAATGTGCAAATCGTGAGGAAAACATTGCATTTAAATTTGCACTCATCTGCAAGTTACAGTACTAGCTCAGTTTAAACACTAACAGGAAAAATATTCAGCAGGAAAGAATGGAAGTGACCTCTCTGGGCAGAGAACTAGTAACTGCACACTGCTTCAAAGCTTAGCAAGTGTTTCTGGTGATCAAGAGCTTCTAACTCCTTATGACTATCCTTCCTTCACCAAAGGAAACTGGAGGCATGCTTCAATCAGTTGTAAGAATAGGAAGAAAAACCTGAACCAGCAACATTTTCTTCCTTAATTTGGTACAGAGGTCCTTCTCATCATTATAACTTACTAATTATGTTTTCTGAATCAAGTTTAGTAAATGCTGTAAAGAATAGCTACCCTTCATAGAATACTAGGTTTGATTTTTTTTTTAAGTATGTCAGCATGATAAAAAGAACATGCACAGTCATTCTACCAACCTGGGTAGGCAATACTCAGCATAACACTCAGCTTGAATCAGATGCAAATTCTACACAGAGATTCTCTGTATTGTTGTCAATGTGTTAACTGCTTAGAAAGCAGAAATGTCTGATAATTACTGCAGTGTGTTTTTAATTGAAATGTTTATAAAAATAAAGCCCCAAATCTTAAGTTTATAGAATGTCAAGAATTCTATTAGAGATGTTAAAAGCACTGGGCAAAACCCTCGTCTTCAAAGTACCGTCTGCCCCGCAGGAGAAGATCCGATTGCCCGGGATGATGTCAATCTGCATGACTCCAGCCCCAAGGTTTCTGAATATGGACTGTTTAGCATGTTCATTTTTAAATGAATGAATTAGACCATGACCTGTCAATCTCCAAACCTGGTTTAAAAGAAAAACAGAGTGAAAACAAAAAATGTAAGTCACAAAGAGAAGCCAAAAGCAAAAACATGGTTTTCTCTTCTGTTCCTTTGGCCCAACTTTCCCATCCACTGATCTCCTGACAGCTTATCTAATTAGAAAGAATACCATGCAGATGATTAATTGACTGTCCTTACACTTCACTGCCTCATCTTTCAAATTTCTCTCTTCAGGTCCTCTTGTAATTTCATATCAACCACATTACCCCATTTATAATTCAATTACATACTTAATTCAGTTAAGTATGTCCCCAGTGCTAAGCTAAGCCCTTGCAATATAAAAGAACAGTACCACCTCACTTATCCAAAAACCTCACCTCAACTATATAAAACAGAGTAAGGTACTGGGAGTAGAGGTGGGAGAGGGGAGGAGGCGCTGAGGAGCTGAACCAATGCTCATCAAACAATCCATGCATTAATTAAACTCATTACACTTTACACAAAATAGAGCTCTTCAAGGCTTTTTAATAACCTGGAAGTCTAATGAAGTTAATGATCTGGTTCTCTAAACTATTACAGTTTAGAAAGAACCATACAGAAGGAAGGAAGGAAGGAGATAGCAAGAGATATTCAATATCTCCAGAAAACTTCACCTTATGCCCTCACTTCATGCCCTCACTTCAAAGAACACAGTGGGGAGTTTTAGGGTTTTTCTTCCCCATCAGTCTGGACAGCAGATAAAGACAACATACAATTAGGACGTCTCCTACTGACTCACCTTTATGTTACCTTCTGCTGAGCCTGTAGTAAAAAATTCCTCACAGGGATCCAGAGCCAGAGCCTTAATGGCTGAGTCGTGTGCCTGGAACGTGTGAATTAGCTGTCTCTGCCTGATGTCAAAAATGCAGACACATCCCTTCCTACCTCCAGATATTAGGAGCTGATGTTTTGGCGCATACTGCAGTACCGTGGCACCATGATCATGGCATGTGAAACCTGAAGAAGTAAAACAAGAGCCTTTCCCAAAACATTTCTATCTTGGCGATTCTGGTAATATTTCAATGCACATTTAAATAAGATAGGCACATTTTTCATTCTAATTTCTGTGATCATATGATCAAAGTATTAGAAAAGATACCAAGCAGCCTGGCTGGTATAGTTCAGTGGATTGAGTGCAGGCTGCGAACCAGAGTCACTGGTTCGATTCCCAGTCAGGGCACATGCCTGGGTTGCGGGCCAGGTCCCCACTGAGGGCCATGTGAGAGGCAACCACACATTGATATTTCTCTCCCTCTCTTTCTCCCTCCCTTCCTCTCTCTTTGAAAATAAATAAATAAAATATTTTTTAAAAAAAAGAAAGATACCAAGCAATGACAGAAAAACATATTATCTATAATTTCAATATGAAAACACATATACCAGAAGTTTAAACCTTAAGCCCGAACTAAGTTATGTTGCCTCAGAAGAAGTATGTAGAAGCAAAAGTGCAGAGGTGACCAAACTTCTCAATGACACACTCAGCCACCTCACCAACAGCCATCAGTGACAAGCATTTACCCTCTCCCAGTTCCTGCCCATGCACACAGCCTCATCGAAAGTTCTTCTCAGAGCCCTGGCTGGTGTTGCTCAGCAGCTCTACTCAAGTACTCCAGTGTGGAAATGACCAGCTACAAGTTAGGGAGTTAGCGCTCCCACCATTCTGTGGATGTTAATATAATTACAGCTATAACCCACTAAGTAACAAAACTTCAAAAGATAATAAAATGGGAAAAATATAAAGGAATTATTCTACTGATGAATCAAAACAAGTCCATTCAATTATGTAAACTGACTTTCTGTGGGCACCTTGAGATCCAGTAGAGAAGCAGCTTGTTCTCTGGCCTGCAGTGGGCTAACAACATTGCCACCTTCCCCAAACTGACTCAATCCTGAGGCCGTGGGAACCAATAAATCCCACTGAGTGCAGTGATGATGACGTAGATCAGAAACACTTGGTTTTCTCCTAGAGGAATACCTCAGGCTTAAGGACAATGGGATGTTGGCTTTCCTCTCAAAACCTAAAGTCCTATGGTGAGTGTTGAACCAATGACTAGCAGGCAGGGCTTCTGCATCAGAGCAAACGACTTTTCAGAGGGGCAGAGCCAAGCTCCAGGCAAGGAGTACTCTCGCCGCCAACGAGGAGCCGGTGCACACCGAGGCCATTGGCACAGGTCACACACACATTCCCTGTGGGCTCCTGTGTGGGAAGGCCTTCGAGAGATCTTGTGTGAGCAGGAGGCACTCCAGGCTCAGAAACGCCTTGCATACAGGAGGTGCTCAGTAGTACTAACTTGAGCACTGAAGCGGGATTAGGTAAATCGCACTTACTGAAATAAAGAATAGCACCCTCAGCTTTCTTTTAGTGTTGTTTTACATTACTCCATGTTTCAAAAGTCCACATGTATGAAACTATCTCATTTTGTTTTTCAGAGCTTAAAAAACAATCAAAAGTAAAATGATAAAGTAAAATATTACTGGTTCTCATTTCCTGTTTATCATCTAAGCACCAAATACATTTTTGAAATAAATGCTTCTCCAGCACTTAAAAAAAATAAAAATGGGAAATAACTACACTTTTCAAAATCCACATCAGCATAGTAAAAGACTAAGAAATCTTTCTGTTTTTAAAGAACACCCAGCCAGCTTTAACCCAGACTCACTGGGTGGAGCACAGAGCATTCTCTCAGCAGCGTTAGGTGGAAGACAGCTCATGAGGACACTAATTTGGAAAATACTGTCTTTTAAAAAAATGAGTAATATTTAAATGATATTGTTCATATTTCTAGCTCTTACTGTATGGTTAACCTTCATGTTATGGTTCGGTTTAATTCTTTAAAATATGATTTCATTCCTCCTGAGCTCAATGAACACTTTGCAGCCTATTCCTGACACAGCCTTGCTAGCAGCACTACTCACCACACCGTACTTTCTGAAGAGAACACAACTGAAGACTAGTCCAGGCCAGCCGGGCTTCTATGGCCATACATACTTACCTCAGCAAGATGGCCGGATACTCTAGTTAACTTTCAGATTTTTATTCATTCTAAATACTACTCCATTGTCAACCCATGTAATAAAACGTTGACTGGATTCAGAGGTTAAAACAAAACCAGGAAAGCATTCCTTCAGAGTGTATTACAAATCAAAGACCATAACTCACCATGAATAAGGCTGTTTCCAGGTGATATCAAAGTGTCCCAGAGACATACATTTCTTATAAAGAAACAAAGAACAATAACAAAAATACATCATAAACAATTGTTCTAAGTCCTCACTAGGGGCAAACTGTCTTCAAGTCAAATATCTAATTCAATCTTATCCTTTTTGTTCGCTCGCATTTATAAAGCAGTGATGTTCAACTAGAGTGAGGGCAGAGGCTGGGACTGGCACTACACCTCTTCTAAGAGTTTAACCTCTTCACACTGCACAGTTCTGTCTCACACGGTCTCTGCCCCATCTCGGCCCCAGCCCCCTCTCTTCTGCATTACGCTCCAGGGAAATCGATTTCCCGAGCAGAAAGGACGCTTCTATGCCTGCAGGGGGAACCACTGCAGGGAAATGACAGGGGTTATTCATAGGCATGTGTTGTCAATGAAAACAGTGTGAGGCCAAAGAAAATGTGGAGAAAGATGGCTACAGACTGCCAAACGCTTTTTTACTTCTCAAGAACATGACAGTATTAATAGTAATACAAAGAAATGACTGGGCAGCTTTAACATAATTACACATGCTTACTGACAGACTAAATTAGAAGTAATTTTTGCTTTTATCTTTGGTAAGGAAAACTACTCTAAGAATTGTGTAACAAAGAAAGTTTTTGTATTTCTGGGATGGAAAAGGCCTCCTAAATAGAAATCCAAGAATTCTTATCTGCCTAAAAATTGCTTATTTCTTATTTTGCTTCTCTGTCAACGTACCTGTTGTCATTGGACTGTCCAGATGTGGCAACTAGACTTGAAGAGGTAATAAATGCAAAGTCACTTGTGGCTTTACTGTGGCACTGCCAATTCTATGGAAAACAAAGTGCAACTGCCGTTATCTAAAAATCCAATAAAATTCAGTACAGTAAAAACAGTTCTAATATATACAATATGCATGAGCTAAGAACAGTTTTTTAAAAGTCTAGAATAAGAAATCATTGAAAGTAAGAGGACTAGCTATTATTTGCATATTATTTGGCTAAAATCCAATAATTTTTTTAAACTGAAAGGGAATGGTAAAAACATGGAGTTAAAGCTGTACTTTTTAGAATACATAACAAAGGAATAAGATACCAAGTACGTGAACTTCGTATAATTAAAATGGCTTCATTAAGTAAGGGCCCAATCAATTTTAGAGCTAATGACCTAAATATATGCAATAAAGTTTAAATAATAATATAAGTCATAATAAACCACCACCCATGGAGAAAACTCTTACACACCCACCTAGTAGACTACAATACGAAAGCCTGAAGTCCAATTAGCACTGTACACACCCACCTTCCTCCAATGGCTCCGTGCTCCCCACCCTCGCCTCCCAGTTGAGAGCTTTAACACTTTAAAAAACAAAATCAAAAGTGGTCCTGCAAACAATCCAGAGGCTGAAGGCTGTTGCAAACAGCTCCTAAGGATAGTTCTGCATCGTGGGAAACCATTTGCTGACCCAGGCAGAACTTTCTTGTTGGATCAGCTGGATAAGCAGAAGTTTGGAGGTGAGGACCCAGGAGGAGGATGTCATGGTATTTTAAAATAAAACAGACATTTTTCTGTTTGAAATTATCATAGTATAGATTGGACTGAAGATGAGGGATAGATTCAAGAGCACTTCCATTTCTGTACAGACTTTATGATACAGTCTATAGTGTACCAATTTAGGCAAAATATTTCATATACATAAGAACATGTGCTGGGGTAGGGGATAATGGTGGGGGGGGAAAATGCAGACAACTGTCCTTGAACAACAAAGACAAAAAAGAACATGTATATAGTCTAGAAAAGAAAAATTTTAAAGTATTTGGGAATCCGTCCAAACCCCGAAGGTTCAAGACTTTCTATAAAATCAAAATATATGAAGCCAGAAGTTCCACATAGGATAGCATCATCTTCTTTTTTTAAAATATATTTTATTGATTATGCTATTATAGTTGTCCCATTTTCCCACCTTTATTCCCCTCCGTCCCGCACCCCCATTCCCCGCTCTTTAGTTTTTGTCCATGGGTCATACACATAAGTTATTTGGCTTTGACATTTCCTATACTATTCTTAACCTCCCCCATCTGTTTTCTACCTACTGTTTATGCTACTTATTCTCTGTACTTTTTCCTCCTCTCTCCCCCTACCACTCCCCTGTTGATATCCCTCCATGACTTATATAAATCCCTTTAACATTTCATATAATAAAGGCTGGGTGATGATGAACTCCTTGAACTCAACCTTGTCTGAGGAGCACTTTATCTGCCCTTCCATTCTAAATGAAAGTTTTGCTGGATAGAGTATTCTTAGATGTAGGTCCTTGCCTTTCATGACTTGGTATACTTCTTTCCAGCCCCTTCTTGCCTGAAAGGTCTCTTTTGAGAAATCAGCTGACAGTCTTATGGGAATTCTTTTGCAGGTAACTGTCTCCTTTTCTCCTGCTGCTTCTAAGATCCTCTCCTTATTTTTAATCTTGCGTAACGTCATTATGATGTGCCTTGGTGTGTTCCTCTTCGGGTCCAACTTCTTTGGGACTCTGAGCTTCCTGGACTTCCTGGAAGTCTATTTCTTTTGCCAGATTGGGGAACTTCTCTCTCATTATTTATCCAAATAAATGTTCAATCCCTTGGTCTTCCTCTTCTCCTTCTGGCATCCCTATGACCCGGATGTTGGGATGTTTACAGATGTCACGAAGGTTCCTAAGCCTCTCCTCATTTTTTTGAATTCTTATTTCTTCCCTCTGGTCCACACCATTGATTTGAGTCCTTCAGTTTCCTTCTCTTCCCTATTGGTTCCCTGCACATTTCCCCTCATTTCCTTTAGTGTATCCTTCATTCGTTCATCTAATTGTGACCAACTTTCTTCCAATTTTGTGAGCACCCTGATTACCAGTGTTTTGAACTGTGCATCTGATAGGTTGGCTATCTCTTGGTCACTTGGTTGTATTTTTTCCAGAGCTTTGTTCTGTTCTTTCACTTTGGCCATTTTTTTTTCCCTTGGCGCGCCTGTAACTTTAAGGGACGGAGCCATAGGTGCTCACCAGGGCAAGGCTACCTACCATTGCTGTGTTCTGACACTATCTGAGGGGGCGTGGCCTGGAAGGGAACAATGGCGCTTCCTCCACTCTTCCCGGCTCCCAGACACTTTCTCCTCTTCTGTGTGGCTGGGAGTTGTTCCTGCTGCTGCCTCAACCCCCACATGTGTTTTCTGCTCCACTCCCCAGCTCCTTCTCCTGGTTTATCTGCACACATGCGTGCAAGTGAAGGACAGCCCAGTCCATTAGTCTCAGCCCTGCTGTTTCCTGCGGGCTTCTCCCAGTCCACTGGCCACTTTTTGGCCAGGTGCAGCCGCTGTGAGTCTTTCCAGGCAAACTACCGTTCCACCGTGCGTGTTCTCTGCCCGGCTCTGCCCCGCTTACCAGTCTGGCTGAACGTGTCCTCTCTAACTACTTGGCTGTTGGACTTCCACTTGGTTCAATTCTCTGTCCATTCTGGTTGTTTATTTTGCTTTTTAAATTATTGTTTTTCCTCCTTTGGTTGCGCAAGGAGGCACAGTGCGTCCACCTATGCCTCCATCTTGGCTGGAAGTCCTATGTTCAATTTTTTGAGGCTAGACATCCAAGGTCAAGGTGTCAGCAAAGTTGGTTTCTGGTGATGCCTCTGTAACTGGCTTATGGATGACTGCCTTCTGGCTGTGTCCTTACATGGCCTTTCCTCTGTGTCTTACACATCCTCCTTCCTCCTTAAATTTGAGCATCAGGGCATGTTCATCTAATCCAACTCTAAAGTGATGTGAGGCGATATCACGCAATTCCAACTCTAGGTGCTTGGGTCGCCACCCAGAACACGGGTAGGATCCATAAGGGCCTCACCAGCATGGACGCTGGAAGTCAGGATAGCATCGTCTTCTACTTCTTCCCCGCCTCACCCCACTGAGTAAAAATTTGCTTGTCTGTATCACCAAATATTTTAATATGATTTGGGATAATGAATAAAATGGCCTACTGGGATTGTTTATTTTATAATCTAGTAAACAAAATTCTGGAGAAAACTGAAATACAGTCAGCCCTAGATATCTGTGTATCAAAAATATTTTTTTAAAAAAGCTACATTGGCCCTGGCTGGTGTAGCTCAGTGGATTGAGCATGGGCTGCGAACCAAAGGGTCACAGGTTCGATTCCCAGTCAGGACACATGCCTGGGTTGCAGGCCAGGTCCCCAGTGAGGGCCATGTGAGAAGCAACCATACACTGCTGTTTCTCTCCCTCTCTGTCTCCCTCCCTTCCCCTCTAAAAATAAATAAAAATCTTAAAAAAATAAAGTAAAATAAATAAATAAATAAAGCTACATTGTTGCTAACATGTATATGTAGTTAGACCAGAGATGGTTGCATCAGTATTGAACATGAACAGACTTTTTTCCTTTTCATTATTCCCCAAACAGTATAGTGTAACAACTATTTACACAGAGTTTAGACTGCATTAGGTAGTGTAAGTAATTCAAAGTATACAGGAGTAAGTGTGTAGGTTATATGTAAATACTATGCCATTTTACACAAGGGATTTAAACATCCACAGATTTTGGTATCCACAGAGGTCCTGGAAACCAATCCCCCCCAGATACCAAGGGACGACTATACATGGAATATGTAAATAGAGTTTTCAAAATGGATAAAAGTGTAAAAAATGTATCCTATGTAGGAGCATCATAGGGAAAGCTCTTGAAAATTTTCAAATATAATGGTCATCCTTCAGGCTGTGAAAAACAAGGTGCTTGTTCTTTAGGCCACTGCAGCCTAAAGCCAGCGCAACAGTGGGTTCCGGGCTGTGGCTGACACACTGTCCCTTTCCCACCAGACCCACCAGTGAGAATCACTGTCTGAAACAGACACTTCATAAACAAGTGGCCTCTGCACCCTCTGGGAATGCGGAGTGACACTTACCATGTAAGGTTTAGGATTTGCTGCAGTTTGGTTTACTTGCCAGATACTCAGAAAACCCTCTCCATCTGCAACACCACACTGTAAGGAAGGCATAACTATTAAACACAGCTTCTTGGAATCCATATCAAAGGTGAAACATTTATGGAAAGCTGAGTCACTTAGACTCCTCTTAACTAACATTCTGCCTATCCCTATGTTTCTGTTGCATAATTCCCAAGAAAGTCCAAATACTATAAATATCCTGTCACGTTTTAAATACTTTTCCACACCTATTTTACTGTTTTTTCCCAATCACCTGTAATACAATTTATTAAGAAACTAGGAGGTTTCTCTCAGGTCCCTGAATGTGCTCATGGGCACCACCAATACACTCAATGGAGTTCTTTACCCTCACAGAGTATTTAGTATCTTTGAGTAATTAATGCATATAAAATTTTGTGGATTTATGCTTTTGATGGGAGATGAAGAGATATATAAACAGACACCAACAACCCTGGCTGGTGTAGCTCAGTGGATTGAGCGCGGGCTGGGAACCAAAGGGTCCGGGTTCAATTCCCAGTCAGGGCACATGCCTAGGTTGCAGGCCAGGTCCCCGTGAGGGCCATGTGAGAGGCAACCATACATTGCTGTTTCTCTCCCTCTCTTTCTCCCTTCCTTCTCTCTCTAAAAATAAATAAAAATAAAATCTTTTAAGTAAATAAATAAACAGACAACAACAAACTACTGGCTCAGCTTAAATACAGGGTCACTGAATTTGCTTTTACATAAGAGTTTTACTAACCTTTTACTCATAAATATCCACAATTACTTTCAGATGAATTTAGCAGTAACCCCAAGAACTAACCTTGTTGCCTTGAGAATTAAAATATAATCTGGTAACTCTTGCATTGCCAGCTTGGCGGAAACAGACAAGTTGCTGAGGTCGAGTCCATTCAAACATCCTTACACTGCCATCCTGGGCACCTGTGAGATCTGAACCACAAGCGGAAAAGCAGAAAATAAGAAATAAACAAGCTAAAGAAAGAGTTCCAATATTTTCCATTTTATAAATTAATTTCAAAATGACAGAGGCTCTTTACAATCCTTGGGCCATAAAATACCATACTTACAGTACTGATGAACTGGGTGTGAAGTCATTCTCTTAACATTATGTAGATTCCTTTTCATAAGCTTTAAAAGAAAATAATAAAAAATGAATTCATTTTGTGCATAAGAGGTGAGGAGGGATATGATTCAGGCCAACTCTAACTCTGATAAATTTATTCTTTTACAACTGGCTAATTATGGAAATAAACCCTGTTGTGGATTTTCCAAACCACTTAACAGATGACACCTGTGGGAAGAGCTTGCAGAAGCCCAGTCACTTACTGGTAGAGCCCTGGCCTGTGTGGACTGGGAAGATACCAAGCAGCTTCCTCTAATGATAAAGGGAACTCTCCTCCACGTGCCCCTCCCAGGCGACATCAGGAGTGTCTCCAGAGTCTTCATAGTAGAACTACAGTGACTAACAACAATGTCACTGATGCGCTTTTCACACACTGAGAGTAGATATGACTTCCTCTTTGACTCCACTTTACCACCTTGTGCCTCTCAGTTTGCTCATCTATAAAATGATAATGGGGGATAATAATAGCACCTACTGCCTAGGGTTATTGTGAAAAAACGCTTGCACCTGACACAGAAACTCACAGTATGTTAGCTATTATTATTATGGTCCACTAAACTGGTCATCGCTCCTAACCTTCAGGATCATTCCTAGGTCACAGTGATTTCAAGTCATTTTGAGGGAGTCCATACCCAGAAACCATACCTAACAGTAAACAACGTACCACACTGGCTCCAGTGCTAGTCTGCCCACTGCCCAGCCACGGCAGAGACGAAGGCGGATGCACCTGACTTGCTGGATGGGAGGGTGCGCTGGGCTGATAAAGAGTTGTAGTGGAACCACGATAGTCAATATCATCTGAACTGTGAAAACATTTGTGTGTCATTGTGAACACTCCATTTGCTCAACCCAAATTCCAATTACAGAGCTTCTTATGTACACAGAGGACATTTTTTTTATTTTTAAAAAATGAATAAATACCCATGAGAAAAACTTAGGTCCATGTCCTAATCATAACCAATTTTCTTACTAGTTAACTTTTTCCCTTTAGGCAAAATATAAATTTAGTCAACTGTTGTTCAGTGGTAATTTTATTGCTGCACAAGTTGAACAAATGTTTGTTGTCAAGCCTTTAGGAGATTTTTTAAATCAAATATAGAAAAAGTTTTATGCTCTCAAGTACAGATATCCTATGTATCAAATTCATACATTGTAAAGAAATTTGAGTTTGAAGATTTCTTAAAGTAATGTACCAACGATGACATAAAAATGTCAGAGTGTTTTTTATGATGGACTACATCTCATTGTAGGGCTCTATCAACCCTGAAGTGCAACACTGAAATCTAGTCATACCTACACTGACAAAACAGAAAACGCAGCAGAACGAGGAGGTTACCGTGGCACCATTCCCACAAGAGTCCAGAGAAAAGCAAGAGGGGAGCAAATGTGGAGGAGAACCCCCAAATAAGAAAGTGTTACAAACAGTAAGTGTACATAGCTTTATTGAAAAGCAAAGTTGTCTACATTTTTATCTGTAAAAAAGGTATGCTTGTAAGGGGATAAGAAGAAACACTGGAAATTATTCAGTAAATGTAATTCTCAATCAGGCTAATGAATAAATCTGTGTATAACACTTTTTGCTTTAATTACTCAGGCAAGCTGAATTTACTGAACGTTGTAATTCCTGACATCTCTTTGGGGTTCAATGTCAAAGTGGCATTTGTCAGCATTAGACCTTGGTGTTGAGGATTGTTCTGACGCAAATACTATGAATAGTTCAGGGTCTAATAGAACAAGTATGAGTAATTTGCTCATTAATATAACTAGTGCCTTTTATTGGCAGCCAAACCAATTATGTTTGTCTCCTACCCAAATGAAAGGAGATAGACACAAATATACTTTTCAAGATAATTCAAATCATGTACATAACCAATTAACCTTTTGAAGAAAACTACATTTAAAATTGACTGCATAAGACAATCAAACCTTTTGGATTCTCTGTCATATTCTTCTCCAATCCACATGTATGACTGACAGGCCAGTAGAGAAGTAACATCGAGTTCTTGTACATCATGTGTTGAAGCCAAAACAATTTCATTACAGTTTGCCTGTAAAGCAAAGGTAGAGACAAAATTTAAGCAATTTCACTAAAAAGAAGTATATTCTTGCCCTGAGTAGTGTGGCTCGATTGGGCATCATCCCACAAAGCAAAAGTCTGCTGGTTCGATTCCCAGTCAGGACACATGCCTACATTGCAGGTTCAGTCCCCATCTGGGGTGCGTACCAAGAGGCAACTGATTGATGTTTCTCACATCCAAGTTTCTCCCTTCCCCTCTTTTTCCCTTCCCCTCTCTCTAAAAATAAGTATTTTTAAAAAGTACATTCTTTATAATGACTAAAGCTTTTACCTTGTTAATGGAAAATGCCATAATCATATCAGACTCCTTATGAATGATTTTTGCCTTTCCACCTGGATAGCCCAGATCGGCTTCAACCTACAAAACATTCGTCAGCAATGTCAGGTGTTGCAGCAGAGCTCCACGTAGAGATCTGCACATCCCACAACATTAAAGCGAGGATAAGAAGAAAATGTAGCAGCAGCAGCAGCAAGTAAAAAAGTACCAGTAATTTCAGGGTGTTGAAAATTAGCTTTGGAATTAGTTTCATTTCTCTGATACCCTTTAATCACCCCAATTATAAATATTTCCAGTCTGATTCTGGGATACTAATTAATTGTGATAAAAGACAGCCAGCAGTTTTCACTAGTATTTATGACATTAATGTGTCTCTCTTATCTCTTCCAAAAGAGTGCAAAGATACTATAAGAGACATGAGTAGAGCACAAAGGAGCCACATGGAAAAAATGAAACATTTTAAAATAAGGCTGATGAGACAGGAACAAGAAGATGGAAAAAAAATAGAAAGGAATGATGGAGATTGATGAGAGGAAGGTGCAGTGGCTTAGGGTCAAAGGTGACAGAAAGGAAAGAAGAAGCAGAACCAAAAAGAAAGATAAACAATCATGTTTAAGAACAGATTGGAAAAAGTGACTGAAGTGGAGATGGACCAGAAAGCAAGAAAAGAGAAGCACCAATGGCAGGAAGAGCCAGCCAGACATAGTGCGGCATCTCCTACCATCCATCACTGAGGTATATGGGAGCAATGAGCACTCGGACTAGTTAGCCAGTTGTGCAGGTCATTGGTTAGTATTAGAGATGAGGTGTTAGCTCCTTGAACTTTAAAGAATGAGCTAAATACAAGAGTTTGGAATACTACCTTGATGTGGCAATCTTCTGCTACGTAGTTTTGTTTGACCTGCTCCACATGTTCTTCTACAGACTAAATAGCACCACACCGCCACAAACACAAAACACATGCATGAAACAAAATTATAAAGAGAATAAAAAATTTCAAACTGAAATGGTTACTCCATCACTTAGTGATGGTAAAAATGAATTTGCAAGGTTTTTTTAAAAGCAAAACATCATGAAAGAAATTAAACTGAGTAAAATGTGATGTCATCAGATACACACAACACAAAGCAAACCAAACCAGGCAGAGTTAACGTGACTATGACATATATAAAAGGCATTTCAATATAAAAATTAATTATTTGTATATCAGTTATGTAACTTAAAGTTCTAACTTAAACTGTAATCTCTAAATATAAAACCTACTTGTACGAGCAGATGTACTCTATAATACATAGATACCTATCCTGTAGGAGTTTCTTTCAAACACAAATTAAAACTACTTATTTCTAAACACAGATTGAAAGTACTGATTATTATTTCACTCTTACTCATAAGGAATATATCCATGAAAAGAAATTCAGGGATTACAATTCACATCAACCATTTACTTAATCATATGATTTTTCTCCTTGTAAGTAAATAAATGTTTGATAAAATGAGGCACAGGAAAGAAATCACACAAATAACTTGCCCTGGTTGATGGCAGGGTCATTAGGAAGGGCTACAATCAGAAGAAATACTTGTTTTGCTGCGGAAACCTCTGAAGGTTTGATCAGAGCAATACACTGCTTCTATTACCTCCTGAAGCGAATGTTTCACTTAAAGCTAAAAGGGCCCAATTCTCTGACCAAGCCTTCAGCATCGGCTCTGGGGCTGCTACAGATGACAATGAAAAGACAGTAGCTTGTGGAGGGGACAAAGTGCTTAACAACCCATTTGCCTTAACGAAGTACCTGAGTTTGCTGCATTTATCAATTTCACAAAAACCTGTTTTGTGGAATATTCTTCTTTAATACAGTCAATGAGTAAAACTTCTGGATGAATACATCTAAAATTTCAGCATTTCTCAGAAGAATTTTCTTTTATTGTCTTTTTTTAAATTAGCCAACATGTTAGCACTTTTAGGATTAGTCTGCCGATTTTACTAATTAATTCACTGACTTTTCCAAATTTACTGATTACCAAAATCCTATTAAATGATTTAAGATTAAACTCTCTTAGTAGATGGGTAGTTTTAACAATATTGCACATTTCTGAACTCAGTGACCAGTTTATATTTTGTCTTAACATCTTTAAAATTTTTTTCCCTAATGAAGACAACTTTTCAGCACACCTATGCTGTTCAGTACAGTGGCCACAGGTGGCTACTTAAACAAAGTTAAAAACTCAGCTTCTCAGTCACACTATCCACATTTCTACTGCTCAGTAACCGTATGTGGCTGGTGACTAGCATATTGTACAGAACAGATACAAATCTCCATTATCACAGGAAGTTCTGTTCAACAGCACTGGACAAGATTTCATTCAACAATTTAAAATTCAAAACATACACAAGGGTACACAACAAAAATTCTTCCCCTCGTCCAAACTCCCAGCCACATACTTCCCTTCCCTAGAGCCAACCAATGCTTACACAGCATTTTAAGAAATGTTCTATTTATCTCTGTCCAGTCCCCCTGTTCATGGATACCCTAAGCTGATAGAAAAATAGCAGAAAAGACATAGGTTGGCTGCTGATCCCAACAGCACAGAGACTGAAGGGGCACAAAGAAGGAGCGGTAAGGGGTGGAAAGAGAGAGAGGCTTAGTTAAGGAAGAGGAAAACCCAAGAGGAGAGAACAGAACCTAAAGGGCAAGACAAAAGCCTGAGAGTCCAAACAGCCTAGACACCTGGATTCTCACAGTACTCTTAGGCTCTAACAATCCAACCCACTCAAACTGCTACAAACCTTATGAACAATTAAAGCATATTTTCAACAAGTCATTATGTTTAGTGATTTGAAAAACTAAATACACAGAAAAGTAATCCTTTAATGAACTGGTTTTCTGAAAATAAGAGAGCCCTAATTAAACAAGTATCTTTTATTTTAAATCTATTTCTTAGATTTCTGTATCTTATTTTATGGCATTTGGACTCAGCATCACTATATGAAATAGTGTAAACAGTGGATTAAATGAAAGAAGAAATTAATTTGGTTCTGTGTGGGAATTCTTTCCACACACGTGAAAACACGCAGTTCCAGAATTTATGTGTTTTGAGCTCAGCTCCGCGTGAGGAAAAATTATTCCCATATGGATCATGTCAGTGGAAAAGGAATTCTCTAATGGCAATTTGGCAAAAATGTATCTTAAGAAATTCTGACTTGCTGAGCCTCTCTTCTTCCAAAGCCAAGAAGCTTAAGTTAATGAATCACTGCCTCAATGTTCTATGATCCTAAGAGTTAATAGCCCTAGTTAGCTTACCCTCAATTTACTTGTCTCCTGTTTAATGTATACCCTGGTCCTGTCTGCCACCAGACCTGAATTTACATCCTAATACTCTGCTACTGAGTAAACCTACCCCTTATCTATTCCCTTCCCATATAACCTCATGACCCAACTGAAAACCCCTGTTCTGCATAAGCCCATGAATAATCAATCCAATGTAAATGTGTCCTAAAGCTTCTAATAAAAAGCCCGGCTGAGCTACGCATGAGGCCCTTTTCCTGAGATAAAGGAAATGGTCCCGTGGCTCCGGACTCTTTTCTCCCCGCGTGTCTCGGTGTGAGATTCTTTTACGCATTGGGTTACGGTCACCCATGGATTTTGCCAGACAAAATCCCCACGACAGTTCTGTGATTCCTCTTAACAAATCCTACATCAATAATGTCAATACCACTAGGGTTTTTAGTTATCAAAAAAGCTTATAACACCCAAGAATCTCTATAGTTCAATCCCCTAGTTCCTCATTTAAATACATAACTTTTAAATCCGCAGAGAAAATAAAATTGTTCACAAGGACTGAGTACAATTACCATCCAGGTACGTGGCTGACTAGGGAAAAGAATGAGTTCAGTAGGTTCTGCTGCTTTAGGGATGGGGGCAACTGAGACGCAGTTCTGTATTTCACTTTGTGAAACTGAATCGTGTAGACTGTCCCTCTCAGTTTTCACTTTCCTAAGTGAAATATAATTCAGTTTTTTCCTCATAAATTTTGTTCGCCAAATCTTTACTCACATCTGACACTGTACTCTGAGAACAGGCTCCAAACTGCCCATTACCTCATTAAATGGCCAAATACACTGAAATGCTCTGTAAGAGATCTATGTACCCCTCCTTTTATAATATAAGGAAGAGATAATTTTTAGTTCTACCATGCCAGTCTCCCAAATTCCTGACTCTTCTCAAATCCAGAATGATATTACATTACTAATTTATATTTAGGTTAAAAATCACCATGCAATGCAGAGTCTCTGCCTCATTTTGTAAAAGCAATCTTCCTTCATTCTGAATTTGGTATTTCTGTAGTTTATTCTCTCATAAAATTATCCTGAATTTGTTGCTTCTGAAGTTTATCCTGTTCATTTCTAAATGCTAAATAAATAAAATGCTTTTAAAGGGCTATATTTTCAATAAGTGATATTCAGAGAATCATAATAAAGTACACTCATTAATATGCTGAATTCCCCACACCACCCATCACCATATTTATGACATGTAAAAGCCCAAAGGCAAATATTATAAAGGCAGCACCAACTTCCACTTGAGTATACACAATTTATTAAGGGACCTATGTCATTTCATTGTTGTGAAATGACAATTATAAGTTTTTACCTTAAAAAAGTTGATTATAGTTTGGTAACTATTACCTATGATGTATGAAAAATAAGTTCCAACCAAAAGAGTAAATTTCAAAATAAATCAAACATGGACTTCATTAGAAATGTTAAAGAAAGCTAAACAAAAATTATAACAGAATTTTTTTTTTCAAAATACCTCACTCTGCTTTCTTTTCTTAGTGAAAATATATCTAATAAATGTCTCTTGAAGGATTTCTTGTTTAACAAGGAAATGCCAAAGTCGTTTGACTGGAAGTGCAGAAGAATCCCGGGATCTATTAAAACAATCAACATATCACACTCTTAGTCTACAGAAAATGTGTTTCATATTTGCAGATACTTTTTTTTTTGTAAACCTCCATTATCTATGGCAAAGAAGATACAGCATTAAGCCTAACAAAATTTTACAATGTATTTCACTTCTAATTTTTAGTTCTTCAAAATATCTAGCACTTAATTCTCTAATTTCAGGTTCTCTGATGAACAGATTGAGCTGAGAGTCAAATGACTCTCTTATTATTCTCTTTTTAAATTATAGTCTAGGTTAGTTCTGTTGGTTAAAGCACACCACCAATAAAGACAACTCACAGACTTATTCCTAACATCCTAACAAGCTAAAAGGCCCAGCTCTTCAATCTTATAAGCAATACTCTTCTTAATCATGGCCCCCTGTTTCAAGAAAAACAAACATGTCATTTATCAAAAGGAACACAAATAAACATTGCATTGATCAAAACAGCTATGAAAAATAACAGTGCTTACTGTTAAATTGCTGACAAAAAAAGGTCAGTAGCACCTGTCTGCATATAAAGATTAACTCAAAGAATTTCTGTAGGAGCTCCCAAAATAAAAATAATAATAATAATAAAGGTTTTTCCCTGAATATAAAGGTAATGTCTACTAAATTACAGGTAATACTGGGAAAAATTTTCTAACAAGATGTTTTACTATTAGCATATATTAATAAAAACAGGATTGCAGGTTCAAGGTTTTGAATGTTTTAAAGGCTATTGTCATATTTTGCCAAACTGTCTTTCAGAAAGATTAAAAACCAAGCTACACTCTCACCAGCATTAAAAAAGCATTCTTACTTGAATGGAGTATTTTCCGGTTCTTGCATAGCCTTATTTCGCAGAATAGCTGGTGCGGCTCCTACAGAAAGGTCAGCTGGATATGTGTTGATATAGTTAGGAGGTGGACCTTCAAATTGATCCATTTTCTCTTGCAAGATGTGTTCCCAATTCTCCAAGTTTTTAATCACAGCAATACCTAATGGTGATGTTACAGGCAACTCTAAAATGTGATAGAATATGTCATTTTATTTTGATAAAAAATGTTGATCATGCACATATTTGTCAAATCTGAATTTATAGCCAAAACTTCTGAAAATATAAATAAATCTAAAAACGTTAATCCAATATCATTTGGATTCTTAATGCTTTCAACAAAGCAGAAAGTCAGCTCTCTAAAATGAACTCAGAAAATGTCTAGCTTCTCCAGTCTGTTTTTTTGCTTTACCTTTCAGCCTCCTAGGAAGACAGTAATTCTTGCTATTATTTAAAACCACAGACTGGAGCCTAAAATAAATGAGACCTCTTAAGTCTCCAATGCAGTATTTTCTTTTTTTAGCACCACATGCTCTTTCATATGGATTTTGTAAAGAAAAAGTTGATGGTCTCCCATCCAAGTACTAACCACGCCCGACCCTGCTTAGCTTCTGAGATCAGACGAGATCGGGCGTGTTCAGGGTGGTATGGCCATAGATGAAAAAGTTGATGGTAATTTAGTATATTTATTAACATTCATTTTCAAATTCCAAACTTACCAGAGAATTCCAATCCAGCAATGGGGAAAAAATTCTTGACATTGTAAAGTATTAGCTTAACCATTGCCAAATGCAGAAGAGCCCAGCTGTTGAAGGGTGACAAAAAAAAAATTCTCCTTAATTGAAAAATAAAATCATGAGAGAAGCACAGTAATGATCCCTGTTGATTGCTTAGCCCAGTCTCCCTGTAGAGAAAAAAAGCTGTTCTTTTCTAACAACTCACTATTTTAAAAAGGGACCTTTTTAGTCTTTGACAATAAGAGATACACAACAATATCTTTTGCAGTATCTGAAATTACCTGATGAAAAATGATTTACCACAGCCACATGGAATCTAACAGAACACCAACAAATTATAAATAAAGTTCTAATAACACAACAATAAATTATGTATTTTTCCCTCACTAAAAATGCTATGTTTGTACTCTGTATATAAGCTAGTCTTTGAATCTGGATGTGAAAGAAATACTGTACTTTCTGGAAATTTACTTGAAAAGATACAGAATTCCTAACCTGAAATATAAGTCAGTTCTTGTACAAGTCTGTGATAATGTTACTTAAAACTAGTAATATAAGGATTTTCTACAAAAGAAAAGGCAAAAAGGAAAAGAGAAAAGCCTTATTTACCTATAGGAATTTGGATCTTGGTGCTCCTGCATTTGTGTGTCTGAAAAAAAAGCATCTTCCTCATCATCACTATGAATGCTTTCATCAGAATCATATATAACACCACTATCAGAAAGAGGGAGAAACGGCTGCAACAGAAGGTAAAGTTATTTTTAAATATATAATTGGGTTATTTTTTCGCTAACCTTAACATTGGGAGAAGGCAGGATGGGAGATATGTTCCCTCTTACACACTCACAGCAAGGTCACAACAGCATTAACACGCACGAAGAGGGAAATGTCAATAGATGATGATCTCAAAAAGGCAAAGTGCTGAAAAGTAGGAGGTACACCAAACATCGTACGAAATGGGACTACAATGGACCTAGTTCCCATGAAGATTCGGATCCCCAGAGACATTTCCTCTGCTTAGAGAAACAGAGTTGCATCATGGGGCCACACCATGGCCTGCTACCGTAACCTGTGAAATGCTTGGTCTCTCTGACTCCGTCTTGTTTGGCCTGCTGTGCCCACGGCCTTCAGGCTGACAGCTCCTGCTTTAGACCTGCTAATCGCTAGAGGAATCCTGCTTGGAGCTTGAGATTTTACAAAAACAATCCTTCCCATTTTCCCTTCCCCTGGTATAAAAGAAGCCTAAACTCTGTACTTTCTTAAAATGGATTTGAGGATTAGGGCTCTCCCATCTTCTTGGTTGGCACCTTCTCAATCGATAAATCTTTCCTTACTCTAAACTCTGATATCCTGAATTTTGCCTTTTTGAAGCGTCGGACTTTAGACTGGTAACAATAAAAACCCCAAGTATCTTATTCTGCTCTAATTCCATGCTGACCAAAGGAACCATGATAATCAGATGAAGGGAACCTAGATGGCAGATACCAGTATTCCAGGCACTAGAAAATGATGATGCTAGCTACATGTTAATAAACTGACTACTGGTTTATACCAAAATCCCATATAATTTTAATTTGTCTCATCCATATCAAGTATCTTATCATCATCAAGTATCTGATCATTCCTGAATGACTATTCAGTTTCTGGACTTGAGAGATTAAATATCTAAGCTACAGAGATTCGGTCCAGAAGCTGCCCCATCATTCCTATGTGATGATACATGTACAAGAGTTAATAAAACAGGCTCACTTAAAACCTGTGCTTCTCACACCCCTTACCTTTGCAACAAAATAATCCCACATACTAAGTTCAGGAGGAATAAACTTTTCTTTGTAAGATGGTCTTTCTGCAGGCACTGGTGGCGGGGTAGCATCTTTTACAGGCCTTCCAGGGACCAGCATTCGCATGTTAAATCTCCTCCGGTGTTTATCTATATCTTCAGAAGGAACGGGAGGTGCTAAATAAAAAGAGAAGAAAAAATAAGCATTTATTTTCCATTATTAATTCAATGAATTAACATTTCTTTTCACCCTACTTTTACCATGTTTTAGTTCAGACTAAACTACTTACTTGCATCTAGAGTTTAGATGCAGCTAATCTCTAGTTCCTGCATCAGTTTCCCAGACATCTTGGCAGAGATGAGGATAGAGCGTAAAAGGCTATCCTTCCATGAAACAGCCCGTGTGCTATATGGAATAACAGTTAAAGTAGTTCCAGGCATAATGTACTAAATAAATGGTGTATTCAGAAAGTCATAAGGACAGTACTTGAGTGATTATTTCTGGCTATGTTGTTCAAGATCCACTGAATTTGTAGGATGTAAAGCATGCCTTAAAAGAAGAGCCGAGGCTCAGTGTGAAAAGGTAAAGGACCAACAGAAACAAGGACCAAAAGTTTGGGTAAATGAGGGGGAAACTACTTTTGCCAGACAGGCATCAGGGAGGGCAGTAACAGAGTGGAGCTGCGCCGGGACTGGCTTGTGGATCTGAGGCTCAAAGCTTACCTATGGGCATTCCCACAAAAACGTCTTGAGCTGGTCACACGATAAGATATGGTTTGCTTGATCAATTACAGAGGAATATGGACAGACAACCTAAGAAGGGCCTGAACTAGTACGGTAGGTGGTAAAGACTGAAAGTTTCGATACAAGGAATATATAAAAGAATGATCAAAAGGATTCAGGAACTCACTGGACATGGGAGAGCCAGAAAGTAGAAGTCAACCCACTCCAATTCTAAAGCTCCCCACCACAGAAAATGACAATTCAACTCCTCTTTCTCCCACACCCCACACAATTCATCAACAATCAGCAATAACTCCACATTATATCCAGAGTATGACCATTTTCACTTAACACCCCAAGCTAAACCTCCTTTAATTTTTTTCTAATTGAGGTAAAATTTACATAAAATTAACCATTTTTACATGTACAATTCAGTGGCATTTTAGTATATCCACACTGTTATGCAACCACCATCTCTATCTAATCCCAAAGCATTCTTATCACCCCAAATAAAAACCATGCCCATTAGCCACTCACTCTCCATCCCTCCCTCTCTGTAGCCCATGGCAGCCGCTAACCTGCTTCTTGTCTCTATGGACCTATTCTAAATCTTTCATATAAACAGGCTTCTTCCACTCAGCTTAATATTTTTGAAGTTCATGCTGGTCGTAGCACATTGGTTGTTCATTCCTTTTTATGGCTGAGTAACACTCCATTACATGTGTATACCACATTTTGTTTATTCATTCATTCATTTTTTTAAAACCCACTCATTTAATAAATGACATTTGGGTTAATTCCAGTTTGGAACTATTATAAATAAAGTTATATAAAGATTTACTTACAAAACTTTGTGTGAACCTATGGTTCCAATTCTTCTATGTAAATAATTAAAAGTGAAATTGTTTGAACACAGGATAAATGGGTCACATGATAATTTATAAAAAAGTCTTAGCCCTGGCCAGGTTGTTCAGTTGATTGGAGAATCATCCCATACACCAAAAAGCTGTGGTACAGGTCTGATTCCCTATCAGGACACCGAGGTTATGGGTTTGTTCCCACCTCCCATGTGTACAGGGGACAACTGATTAATGTTCCTCTCTCTCTCTCTCTAAAATCAATAAACATATCCTCAGGTAAAAATTTAAAAAAAAACACTTTCAAATTGTTTTCCAAAGTGCTTGTACATTTCACATTCTCACCAATAATATGAGAGTTCCATTTGCTAAACATCCTTGCCAACATTTGTACTGCCAGTCTTTTTTCCAGTTTTACTGAGAAATATATATAATTGGTATGCATCACTGTGTAAGTTTAAGGTGTACAGAATAATGATCATATATTGTGAAATGATAAAATTCATTTATTCTTATATTTTTTAAATCATTACTCAAAGATATTTTTTATTATTGATTTTAGAGAGAGAGGAAAAGGGAGAGAGAGAAAAAAACATCGATATGAGAGAGAAACATTGATCAGTTACCTCCCGTATGCACCCCAACGAGGGATTGAACCCACAACCTAGGTATGTGCCCTCACTGGGAATCAAACCTGAAACCTTTTGGTGCCACTCCAACCAACTGAGCCACCTAGCCAGGCCCACAATTATCTTTTGAGTGGACAATAACAATAGCCTCCCACACAAACCCCTACTTTTATTCTTATTGCACCGTTTATTCTCCACACAGCAGCTAGAGTGGATCTTCCGAAACCTAAATCAGACTATGTCACTCCTATGCTTAAAAAGCTCCAGGAGTTTCCTAACTTTCTTTAGAAGAACTAAAGTCCATACCATGATCCATGAAACCCTAAGTGACCTTGCCCCCAGCTACTTATCTTATCTCTGAACACCCTCCTCCCAACCCCCATGATAGCCATTCTGGCTTCCTTTGTAGTTCCTGAAAAGGCCATGAATCAGTCCCATCCCTAGACCTTCGTCCTCATTGCTCCATTTGCCTGGAATGCTCTTCGCGGTGTGATCACAACTTCCCTAAGGCTCTGCTCTCTAATCGGCAATGTGTCTTTTGTCTACCCTAACTAAACTGTCCTCATCCCCTCTTCTTCTCCGCTTACTCTGCTGTATTTTTACCAGAGTTCTAATCATACCTGAAATTTTATTTGTTAATTTTACCTCCGCTAGAGGTAAGCTTCATGAAGGTGAGGGATTTGTCTGTTTTGTTCACTCCATATCTCCAAAGCAGGCAGTAGGTATTAAGTGAATACAAATATGAATGCATACTCAGAGATTTTAAGTGTGGATAACCTGATGAATGAATTACCAAAAAAAAAAAAAAAAAAAAAAAGGAAAACTCAGGAATAGAAGTAAGTTTAGGGGAAAACTTTTTTAAGTTTAAAGTGGACGACAACTAGGTAAGAAGAAAGTTTAAGAGTGACGACTCTGCACTATAATGGGAGTGGCAGCAGTGAGAGTTGGTGAGACATCCTCCCTCACTTTGCCTTATACAGCAACCTATTCATTTCCGTCCACCTGGGCAGTAAGCACACAGGGTAGAGCCTGTGCCGTTTAAACTTGTGCCACTACTTGTTCATCTGTAATATGGCCATTTCTAAGGGTGAATTAAGATGATTTCTTTGTTTCTGCACCAAGATGGAAAGCTTTCCTATGGTATTAGTGTATATCTCCCGTATCTTACCATCTTAAAAAGTGAGATGAAAAATATATTCTAATCTACAAGGGGGAAAACATACAAAAATAGAATGAACAAGGTGCATAAGTGAACACCTGTCTTATACATGGCCATAAACTTAATCTGAAGCCAACTGCTGGTATGCTCTATAAAGGTTAAAAGGATTTACTGAAATCTTCTTTCTAAAAGGTAAGGGGATTAATAAGTACAAATTGGTAGTTACAGAATAGTCCTGAGGGTGTAAAGTACAGCATAGGGAATATAGTTGATAACACTGTAGTAACTATGTATAGTATCAGACTGGTTCTAGATTTATCGGGGTGAACACTCGTAAGTTATATAAATGTCTAATCACTGGGTTGTACACCTGAAACTAATAATAATATTGTACATCAACTATAATAGAAAAATTCAAAAAATTTTTAAATCTTTTTATTTTTTTTTATTTTATTGTTGTTCACTTACAGTTGTCGGCATTAACCCCCTACCCCCAACCCCAGGCAAACCCACCTCCCTCCCTTGCTTCTACCCTCCCCCTTGGTTTTGTCCACGTGTCCTTTATAGCAGTTCCTGAATACCCTTGTCCCCATTATCCCCTTCCCCCTCCCCTCTGGTTACTGCCAGATTGTTCTAAATTTCAATGTCTCTGATTATAATTTGTTTCTCTGGTTGTATTTTGCTTGCTTACCTCACAAGCATCTTGGCTGTGGCTGATCTGAGTTCCCCGGTAGCTGATCTGGCCTCGGTGCCTTCTCTCATGAGTCCTTATATAAAACCCCTTAACATTTCATATAGTAAAGGCTGCGTGATGATGTACTCCTTGAACTTGACCTTATCTGAGAAGCACTT
>PVJI01008962.1:0-67308 GCA_004026765.1 Micronycteris hirsuta
AATGAAAAAACACTTCACTTGTGGGAAGCTGATTGTCGGATTCCTGAACAACATGGACTTTCTTCCCTGGCTGAATGGATTCCCTTCTGCAGCAAAGGCTGTCTGTTTTACCTTACGGGGAAAATTTTCTAGCCAATGTTTTACAAGAAAACATTTTGAAAGAGTTTAAGCAGCATAATTCACAATAACCAAAAGATGGAAGCAATCCAAGAAAGTATCACAGACAGACGAATGGAAGAACATGTGTGGTATAGACATACAATGGAGTAGTACTCAGATTCAAAACAGAATGGAATTCTGACACATGCAACAGTGCAGATGGACCTCGAGGACATTATGTTAAGTGAAATGAGCCAATCAGAAAAGCACAAATATCGTGTTATTCCACTTCTATGGGGTACCTAACAGTCCAAATCACAGAGACAGAAGATAGAGTGGTGATTGCCAGGGGTTGGGAGAGTGGGGGAGGGGAATGGAGCGTTAGTGTTTAATGGATACAGAGTTTCAGTCTGGGGAGATAAAAGAAGTTCTGGAGGGGGATGGTGGTGAAAGTGGTGACAGTGCATTAGCAGTGTGGATGTACTTAAAGCCATAGAACGGTGCACTTAAAAATGGTTCAAATGGCAAATTTTATGTATATTTTATCATAATTTAAAAATTAAGAGAAAAAGAGTTTAAATGACTTCAACTTCATCTTTATCTTTATGCATTTTTCGAATTTGAGAGAGGGGATGAATTTCATTTCTCCACAATTCTGTGGCTCTGAATTCAGATAAGATAGACTTTTATCCAGCATTTGTTTTACAATTGCAAATATGTAAGATAAATTAAGAAAATAATGTTATCATCTTGGAAATTGCCTTTTGGGAGACTGTATACATAAAGGTTTCCATTAAAGATGTATTATTACCATGTTTTCTTACTATTGAACATAGTTAAAAATGCACACTTGGACATAAAGTTAAACATACATATAAATACTTTGTAATTTCTAAAGTGAACCCTACTGATTGTTGATATGCTTTTTGTTTCCTTATGAATATCTGACCAAATCTTACATTTCTTTTTACTTTTTCATGATGCTTAAAGTGGTCTAATAATATCCCCAAAAGTTGTTTCTCTTTCTGTTTATTTCCTGATGTAGTAACTACCACGAATACCTTTATGTTTCATGACAAATAACGCTAGAAGTTTCATGCCAATAACACTAAAGTGAGAATGATTTTTTTCATTTTTAAGGACAAGTCAGAATAATTTATGAAGAGTTTTATAATTCTGGTTCTCATCCAAAAACTTGCATGATATTTATTTTAGAAGATTTTCCCCATGCCCACACACACCCAGGATGGTGGTAAAAAATGGGTGAGAAGACATGACTCCAAGCCATTAGACACAGACATATTTTTGATGAAATATAAAGCATCTTGAAATTTTCCTTTTGATTATTAGTCCCCTTTTATTATGAATGTGTTACTAAGTTTTAAGAGAAATTTTTTATAAAGGCTTGATTCTTTTATAGATAAAATAATTTAAAATAAGACAATTATTACAAAGAATGATCAATAACTGGTAGCATTGTACCGAATTTAAAGGTGAGGACATTTATAATGCAAGCACAAACACACCTGGAAGTTTCAGGAGAGTCGTCAGCAGAGAAGTACTACAGGCCTTGAGTGGAAACAGGGAAGGAGATGGATGGGTGTGGCAGAACTTGTATTGTTAAATCAGTAACTCTGGTTTTGGGCAGATTCCTTATTATTTCTGTCCTCCCTAATCTGTTGCAGAATGGAGAGTTTGAAGGGTTTGTAGGACGAGGTTATTTCAGTGAGAGACTTTCAGGGCAGAAAGGCTGTGTAACTGTAGTTCATTTAGCAGCTGTTTTCTTGTGAGAGGCTTGAATTTATTTTGGGTCAGGCCGAGGAAATATCAAGTGCGTGCTCACATGTGGAAAGTGAGCTCGCCTGTGGGCACCTCTTATGAAAGCCAGATATCACGGTAGGGATGAGGCAGTAACTCAGTCCTTTATGGGCAATTCCCAAATCCAAACTGCTCTGAAAATTCAGTCTTTGTTTTCACAATTTTATTGATAATTGGACCTGATTTGATATGAGGTTTTTTATAGTTTTAACGGGCACTAGTTATTATAAACATTTGTACATTTGATTGTGGAAATAGAATATTAGTGTTTGATCACAGATGCCATCCCGAATCCCGCCAGGAGTGGTTCCTAATGCGTGGTGTGTGCACCACATCGGTCCAAACATCAGAACATTCCTGAATTCCCAAACACTCCGGCTCCAAGGGCTTCAGAAAGGGTATTTAGGTCTATACGGCTATTAAAATTTATTTATTACAACAAAGTAATAATATTTCTAGAAATAAATATTTATTTTATGCATGCATTATGCTAGGTGTTGAACATACAATAGCAATACAATAGCAAGGAAAACATAGTTGGGGAGACAATCAAATGGACATATAGTATTACAGATATACAGGATCTGGCACAATTAATGCTTTTTTTAATTACAAAATATTTTATTACAAAATCATAAGCATGCAATTAGGTAATATAACAATATCACACTGAAGCATACAATATGACATTTTAGGTGACATGTTCAAATTAAAACTATAAATTATTACACCCATATTATTACCCTACCAACCACGCTCAAGCAGGCATTACTTCTGCCAGACCACATATATAATATATATACACACACACACTTTATATGTGCAAAATTATACATCAGATATATAATTACATGTTTTATATATAATTATATAATATTGTATATATTAAAGTATATTAATTATATTACATATAATTATATATAGATACTATAGGTAATGATATGTATATGTAAATAATTGCAAATTGTGTTAACTGGTTTGAAAGAAAAGGACAGAGTTTAGGAAAAAATGGCGAGGTCTAGTTTAGATCGGTGAATCAGGGAAATATTTGAATGGAAACCTGCAGAGTTCCTTGAAGCAGGCAGGTGAAACAGATTGAGAAAACTTTCCATCTAGAAGAAACAGGTTGTGCAAAGATTCCGCAGAAGGAACAATCTTGGCAAATGTGAAGACTGGAAGGCAATGTACTCGGTGCACGACAAGGAATAAGAAACAGAGAAGACAAAGCTTTAGGAGGAGGAAGAGGCTAGATTATTTGAATGGACCATGGCAAGACAAATTTTATTCTATTTGGTGGGCATTGATATGATCAAATCTAATTTTTATGTTATCATTCTAAGATATGATGGGAATACCAAGAAATGAATTGGAGCTGCACAAAACGGAAAGAAGAAACATTTCGGATGAGGAGTGGACGGTGGAGGAAGTAGAGATGAAGAGAAAGAGATGGTCTAATTCAATTCGTTGAGATGATTGGCAGGGTTTAGTAATGGGTCGTTCACAGCAGCTGGCGAGAGACTTGCTATTTCTGGGTGGGTGGAGGCATCATTTGCCAAGTGAAAACTGGAAGAAGATCACGTTGGTTTGGCCTAGGGTGAGGGGACAGCAAGAGTTCTGTTTCAGGCATGTTGTGTTTGCAGATTCTGCAGGGTATCCAAGTGGACATGTCAAGTAGTCATATGGATATACAGATCCAGAGTTGTGATAAAGCTTTGGAGGCTATTAATTTGCTGGTTGTCATATAGATGGATTTAAAGCATAAAAATGGACGAGCACACTTAAAGAAGTAAGATAAAGAAGTAGGCCAGAGGCTGACGGAATTTCAACACTGAAAAATCAGGTAGAAGAGGAAAAGGCAGCAATAAAAAGTGAGAAGGAGTGGTCAGATCAGTAGGAAAGGAACTTGGTGAGTTTGGTGTCAAAAAAATAAAAAAGCCAGGAGAAAAGGAGTGTGAATGTGCTCCTTGTTTTTGACACTAGGACAGTCATTGGTGTCTCTAGCAAGGCAGTTTTTGTAACTTAGTCGTGTTAGACCGATTAGAAAGGGAGAGGAAAAGGGCGCTTCTTTTTGGAAGCCTGGTTGTGACGGGGAGCAGAGAAGCAGGGAGGTACGTAGAGATAGATGCAGGAACAAAGAGTTTATTTAAAAGATAGGACCTATAAGCAGTCTGAATGCTGGTGGGAATAATGAGGAGAGAAAAAGATGCTGAAGATGTCCAGGGGTGGGGATTCAAGGAGTTGGGGCCCCTACTTATTCTGTAACAAGGTATTAAGAGTATTATACTCTTTAATCCATTTTAAACCTCACAGCACCATTAATAATAAGCACTACACCTTATTATATTTTAAATGGCTTGGAAGTCTAATGAGAATAGCCCAAGGCTTACACATCCATTAGGAATCTCCTTGGAGTACAAGTGAAAGAGCCGATGTTTCTCTATTGCTCCCCTTGGTTGCCTTCCAGCCACTGCCAAGTTTGCCTTCAGAGGGCTCTCTCCCTCGGTTCTGGCTTTATGTCACCGTACTTCTTTTACGTATGTCGGTAAGTTCTCCTGGCACTGGATATGCTCATTATTGGCAAGCAACCACAAGACCAACAGAAGTCAGTGTTGCTCATAGTGCATCTTGGATTTATTCATAAAGTATCCACCATGTGCTAGGTACTGTATTATACAGTGGTGAACAAGCAGACTTGGAACTTAGGTTCTGTGTGTGTGTGTGTGTGTGTGTGTGTGTGTGTGTGTGTGAAGGTAGTGGTGCAAATGGTTGACAAGTAAACCAAAAATTTTTTAAAAAGATAATTTCAGACAATGATAAATTTTCTGAAACAATAAGCCAGGGCAATGTGATGGAGAATTACTGAATGTTTATTTTAGATTGGCAGGTCAGAAAAGATTTTTCAATTATACTAAAAACCCATCTTGACTAAGGGTGAGGTTGGAAATGGAGAGAACCTGACCCGACACACTGGATGCAGTGGGATAGGAGGAGGGAAGGGGAAGAGAAAGCCCCAGAGGTCAGAGCTACCCCGCTTGCTCAAGGCCCTTTGACTCAAAAGGGATAACGTGAGGATTACGGCCTCTGTCTAGTTATGCCCTGAACTAAAGCACCAGTTCTAGGACTCTAATCGTCTCTGGGGGACCTTGGACAAAGTAATTTAACACCTTGCTCTGAAAGTGAGGCTATTACCAAACTAAGTAGCTTAGGGCTGAATGATGTGTGTGACTCTTTCAGAGCCAGGGGGCAACATCAGATCAAAATTCATACTGTCACAACACCTCATCATTGTAAAATGTCACTTTTGAACATAGTTAGATCTTAAAATTCTGCCAAAAGCCACTTAGCCTTTCTGTTCTCTTCTAGGAAGGAATGTGCCCCAATTTTTCCCAGAAATATGGGTGTTCCCTTCAGAGAAATTGATTGCTCAAGCTTTCTTGGTGGCAGCCAACTCCAGAAAATCACAAAAATTAGGACAGAATTTATTTTTTTTATATCTTACAAAAAGAACTTCATAGAAATCTAAGGCACTGCATTATGGCCTGTGCTTGACTGTGGCAGCAAAAGATCCAGAAGTTGTTACTGCTTGACCGGTGTCATAGTCTCCTCGAGACTCCAACCCGACTTCTGGGTGTGCCCTGAAGTGTAACTGCGGATCGTGGCTTGAAATATGGGGAGGTGCTTCCCTTGGTTAGTCGTTTAGCTTAGATGCACTTAGGTGACTTTCATTGAAATTGTCTATGCAAAACCAGGGAAGAGCCTACCTATTTTAAAAGAGAGCTAAAGGCATGATATAATTCAATGGTTATAAAATAATATGAACAAGAGAGGATTAAAGAAGATGGGGAATTATGAAGAGAACGCTGAAGGCATCGGATCCAACATTGATGCTTTTGACTATTTCCTCCCCATCCCCAGGCAGGTCCTCAAGGTCCCTTTGAAAATCATCTGGGGAATCTCAAGGAATCTCCCCAAACCTGTCTTCCTAGTCCCAGTCTATACTTTCTTTTTCTGGTGTCCCTTTTCCCTTTCTCTCCCATTTTTTCGTATCTGGTTTGTTTCTTCTGACCCAGCCCAACAGTGAATTGTCTTAGTCAGCTTGTCATAAGAACTATTTATCACACCCATTTGTGACTAAGGAGAGACCCTTCCTGTTGGTTTCTGGCACATAGTTTGTGCTTACTAAATGTTTCTTGAACTGAACATTCACGGTATCTTGGCACAGCTATCTTACTTCAGTCTTGTGCTTCGTGGACCCGTGACAGAGAGGGAGGAAACAGCAGGTCTCTCTATTCACACAAACTCTCAGCAGCTTGGTTTTCCCATTCCAGCTCACATCTGTGAAGATCCTTAAAGCATCAGTTTTTTTCAGAGTGGTGTATGAGTTGGGACAGGTCAACTGCTATAGCATACAACTTAAAAATGTCAAAGTCTAAAATTTGGATTAAAAATCCAAAATAAAAGGTTATTTGTCACTCGTCTTACATTCTTAGCCGGGTTGGCTGGCTCTACTGGACAGCTTCCCTCCAAGCACCAATGTAGGCTCTCCCTCATTCTCCTGACCCTTGGTGTCCCCACTCAGTGGGTTCAAGAGGAAAACAGTGAGAATTGAGTGTGTGAGGCCTGGAATTCATATATATATATATATATATATGTATATATATATATATATATATATATATATATATATATATGTCACTACTCGTATACTATTACTATTGAGAACTATTTATTATAGTCATATTTCATAGACCAATTCCCAGTCACCAGGCTATATCTAAATGCAAAGGGGGCTGTGACATATCACTCAGCGGTGTGCTTGGGAAGAAAGGAAACATAGTTTGATGAGCAACTACCTAGTTGCTTGCACAGATGCCATTAGTGAGTCTCTCTTTCTGTTAGTCAAGTGATTCTGACTGAAATGTTAAAGAATAAATATGGCAGCCTTAGAGAGCATATACAAAGCCGTTAGAGATTCTTACAGTTGGCAACTCATTATACTCTGATATACTGAGTTATGGAAATGAAGTTAAATATAGGATTGCATATTAAATCTTAAAATATACATAGTTGATATACCAGAATTGTGAACTTGCTGATATATTAACTTTTTCTCATGGCAAAACAATGAACAGTAGTGTAGCATACATTGAAGACAGTTTGACCCCTTCCCATTTCTTTCATTTTTCTATTTTCAAAAGGAGAAAAGTCCCTTTATCTCTGCTTATACATGTAACTATGAAAAAAATGAACAAACAAATTAAGGAAAGAGAAAGAAGGAAGGGAGGGATGAAGAAAGGAAAAAATCATATTTAGTGTATAAGAACCTCCACATTTATTTTTCATGACCATTTTGGTGCTGTTTTCTGAAATAATTGATCCCATTATTTTTGAAAATCTTGTACCAACTGTGAAAAAATAAAACAGGCACTTTTATTTCAGTGTTTATTTTAGCATCAGGTTTAATCATTTTTCTTCTCTTTTATTTATACCAGCTCATTCCTCTCTCCATCAGCATTTCACCCAGGCAGGATTCACTCCTAGTACAGGAGTCCTATGTGCTTCTGGTGGAGTACACATTAAAAATAATAAAGTGCAAGCAATTTCATAAACACCATAACCTGGAGGAAGGTTGAGAAGAAGAGCAGACAGAGCCTGGAAAGAATAAGTAGAAACATACCTACAAACCAGGTAAGAGATCAAAGAACTCAACATTTTCCTATAACACCCAATGTTACAAACCACCATCATGGTAGCTAAATAGCTCATTCAGATGGCATTATTGGGTGCGAAGGTGGAAGAGACAGAAACAGCTCAGAGACAGAAAGTGGCCTCGCTAAAAAGCAGTCTGGCAGGTTTGTTTCTTGAAAATTCTGTCTATATTTAAGAAGCCAGACCTTAATATCTTTTTAACTAGTCATGCATTCATTCCTTCCTCTTGTATAGCATGCTTCCAATGTGAGACACACTGTACTAGACACAGCCCAGTCAATACATGCTATTGAGGGATATCAGTTGACATGGTCCAGCAGTTCGAGAACCTTAAAGTTGACAATCGTTGGCAAAGAGGCCAAACAGCTGGTGCATCTAGAGGGCGTGGCCTGAGGCAGCAGAGACACCTGTGAACAAAGTGGAGCATCATCCATGGATGCTCTGGTTCTTGCTTCTGGATACAGGATTAAATTGCATGATAAGCAAAGTATGCAGGGAAGGATGTTGGGTGAGCTGCATCCTTTGCTTCCTTCTGCCTTGTGGTCTCATTCATCTGGTCAACATTTATTGAATTACAAATGGGCGAGACAGTCTGCTGTTATTGAGTGGTATTTGAGATACAACCTTGTTTTTAGGAATGTGGAGTAATGGTAATGTAAGACGTCTGGGGCCACCTGAGAGGTACAACTAGGAACAATGGGGTGCACACCTTTTTTGGCAATACCAGGGAAGATTCAGAAAGGATTCTCTGCAGTCTATTCCACTGCATACTGTAACTGAGCCCCCCAAATCTCAGACTTGCAGGCACTTTGGAATCAGAACTTTTATCCTTGCTTATAACTAATTTTAATTTTACAAACTGTCCTGTAAGCTAGGTTTTGTTTTGTTTTGTTTTGCCTGTAGTTGAAAAGATATACAGAAACCCTTTGGTGCTCAGAACCACTGTAGTCCATGAAGGCGTCTTCAGGAATCTTAGGAATTACTAATTCAGGTTTTACTGTCTGTTGCAGTAATTAGAATGGCTCTAATGATTCCCAGTGGCCAAATATTTAAGGTATGTCTGAATCTACTGCTTCTGTGCAACTCTCTTTGATGGAAAGAAAAGGAAAGGCAAACCCAAGGTCATGTAAGTGATTAGAAAGGAGATTGGAATAAAATGTGCTCAGAAGTCCCACTGTACATTGCCTTATATTAGACTAAGTGATTTGCCTTTCCAGGTAGTCATATGAAAAAGAAGTATTTCCTCACAAAAATAGAAGTAAATATGTTCAATATATTAAGTGCAGCTATATTTTAGACAGATGGTTGAAGAAACTGTCTTGGACCAAGCAACACGCTTTCTCCCTTGTCCTGTTAACAAATTAGGATTACTCATCGCGGTCTGAGGGAGCACAGATGTGGTCACTTCCCATTGTGTCAGCTCGATGTGCCCAAAGGCTTTTCCTCCACGGAGCCAGAGAGCTCTCCGTGCAAGCCCCCGCACTGGCTGGCAGAACTCTGCTTCAGGAAATCAAAATGGACCGGCCCTGATTTCTGTCCTAATTCATCACAGTTATGCCTAGAACTGCTAATGATTCTTAGTTACTTAGAATATTTGTAAACTATACCTACCTATAACCACATTCCACAGGCAAGTCAGCAGTAGCTGATATGGAAATGCTTCTTGCATGTAGCATCATGCATCGTATACAGATTGTTCTGTTTTAAAATGGCTTTGAAAAAATCATAGGCTAGAAATAATGGAAAATAGTATATACTGAGGCCCTTAAAATACTTTTTAGTTTTGAAACCTTGGGTGCTATATAATGCTACATAGTCCTTGCAATTCTTGTTCATGGCCTTCCTATTCCTAGCCCAATTTTCTTTTCGGAAAGATTTTTAAAGAGTAAGAGCTGAGTGCTCCAGTGTCTGTCACCATTTTATCTGCATTTTTCACAAGCATCTTAATAATCATGTGAGTCATTTCTTCCTCACCTCCCACAAATAACATGGGTTAAATAGAGCCACGAGGATTTTTTTAATGTAATAATTCTGACTTCAGAATCTAAAAGACATCACTTCCATTAAAAACACACACACAGACAGCAAATGACCTACCCATACAGCTGCCTGTAGGTGTTCCCCAGAGCCGACAGCAGTGATTTGTGTTTGGGTGTATTATCCTTGATCTGTTGCTGTTTTGCAGGCAGTGTTAAGTGAGCGTATTGGAGGACTGACCTCATTACACCGTATGTGCTGAGTCACTGTCCTACAATTGTTGTCCCCACGGCCCTGGGCTGACTTCGCATTGTTATCCCATTGTCATTAAAATGTGCGCCAGTGAAAATACTCTCGGGCTCCTGTGATATTTTCACTAGTGTTTCTCATTAGCGCGACCTTAATGTGATCAAAAAGATTCTCTCTTCCCCTCACCCCTCTCTGCTAAACAGCCAAATGCTTTCATTTTAAAGGTCTTATCTTAGGACTTGCCTTGCCACATCCCCAGGGTTTCGACTGTCCTCTAGTGGGTGTTTTGAACCATGTTATGTTTCAGAAAGAGAATTTATTATTGTGTTTCTTTACTGTGCCTGCTGGGAGGCGTCCTTTAAGATTGCAATGCTTTTATGTTTGAGAAGAACAGAGAATAATGAGGAATTTTGATCTCTGTTTTGCCTGCTCTCTGTTGCAGTTTGAAAACCCCAAACCTCTGAAGTGTTACGTAAATTAACCCATGTCTGTGCAGCCTCCATCCCTGAACACATTCGTTTTTTACTCATTCTTTGAAGAACAAACTGCTTTTGTCTGCACCAGTCAATTTCAGGGGAAACTACTTCTGGAACCCTATCCAAGCTCCTCACACTCTGGATGATTTTTACTGCCACTCTAATGATCAGCCAGGATGCCTCTTTGTAATCACCAGCTTTCAATAATTTAAATAGGTGGTTCTTCAGCCAACTATTTTTATTCAAAATGTGACAAAAGCTAAAATTGCCTGTTGAATTTTGTCCAGACGCTGTCTTCTTTTACGACATGCTAACTGATGCAGAGCGATTGTTCGTTTACTTGTAACACGCCAGAAGCACATCTCGACTTCGTGAATCTAACCAGTAATCTAGAATGAAGTCTGTAATTTCTGTATCGGTCCCGTTGCTCACCAGCACTGGCAGCCACAGGAAGGGCATTTTAGGACTTAATTCAGCATGCTGAGTCATCAAACGTAACCACACCCGAAGTTGTGGTTATTACACTCAGAGAGAGATGAGCTTTTCTTTGTCTGTTCGCATTTCAGCAAGTAATATTACAGTGGTTACAGTTTTCACCTTTGGTAACAAATACCGCTTTGAATAAATTTGTCAATATAGGTATCACCAAATATTTCTGTAAGGTTTTGAAAAATCTTTTTTTTCCTAAATTTTCTTTTATGCTTTTGTATACAAAATGGACTGACTTCTTAACCTGAAAAAGAACTAAATCAGACAGAATCCAGGTTCCTTAAGAGCAAATTTCTATCATCTTAAACTTCCTTTTCTAGTCCAATCGTTACTGCCTTCTGGGCCAGCAAGGGAGCTTACTCTGGAAAGTCCACAATTGCAAAATTGAGAAGCTGGGTTAAAAGTTTTTTTTCTACTTTGTGAAATTTGTTAGATTTTTCCAAGTCCCTGGATTTACACTGAAAAAGTTTCAGGGAAAGCTTGTGTTCTCCTTTTTGGGGGTCCTCGTTCAAAAAAGGCCCACGGTGTGGCTAAATGCTGTTAGTGAAAACAAAAAGAAACAGGTGCCTCAATGCAGCTTAAAGGTCCCTTGGCCAGGTCTTCTCTCCTGTTCTCCTTTTGGCTTTTCCGGCTTCATCTCTCTCTTCCAATTATCCCCCAACTGCCTATACTGACTGTCAGCAGATTACCTTGGCTCTTACCCCACAGAGGAAAGGCTCTATTTACCATAACTCCTTCAAGTTCCTTCCACTCAATAAACATGCACATGTCTGCCATCTCAGCACTGGGGTGGGGGCCAGGAGACCCTGAGTGTTCCAAGACCAATCGCCCCACCTCACTCCCGTTTCTCCAGACCCCCTTCTCCTTTCTTGTCTCCTCTCTCTCATGGGTCTTCAGCCTTCTGCCGGTCACTTACTCAGTTCTCTCCGCATATCGACTTGACACAATCTCTTCCAGAGGAAAATTGATTCGGGGTCCATGAGGGTCCAAGTGGGGGCTCCCAGCTCCCTCCCGAACTCAGAGCCACAGGGGCTGCTTTGACAGAGGCTGCCATGCTTTCGGTTTTGTGGCCCTGCCACCCTGGCCTCAGGGGACTGGATTATGGACAGGGACCGTAGTCAAAGGCAGCTCGGATGAGACAGCCAAAACTACACGATGTCTAGTCCTGTTTGGGTCCCCATTCACCAGTGATAGAAAGTTATTCTGGCGAATTTAACCTTAATGGGATATTCACTGGGAGGATGTTGGCGGTGCACACACCTGCAGGGGGGGGCCTGGAGGACCAGGCTCAGAAAAGAGGCAGAAACCAAGGTGCTCAGAAGAGCTCTGCGGTGGGAAGCACAACCAACATTATGCTGGAAGAGCAGTGTGTTCAGCCTGCTGCCGCCGCCGCCGCCGCCGCCACTGCTCCTCGATGGGCGTGTTCTGCCGCTGTCTCTACCTCGTCTGACTGACCTAGGCCAAGTGGCACGCTTCCCCACAGCCAGGCTGCGCAGGAAGAGACCGCGTGGCTCCTCGGCTACCGTATCAGAGGAGGGTTACAGCCCTACATCTGGACATAGTGAGAGATTCCCCAAAAAGGAGATGGGAGTGTTAACAGGACTTGGATGCTGGAGAGCCCAAACCAAGAATCAGTGACTATCGATAGTTCTCGAACACAAGCAGAGAGCAGGAACAGGAGACACAGAAAAGAGGGAAGAACTAGAGAGCAGTGGAAACAGAAGCAACAGCAGAGAGAAACAAAGATGAGATAGACTCAAAGAACAGCTGGGGACATAGAGAAGTTGTCGTGAAACTGGTAGAGTCACAAAAGTGGAAGGGATGGGTTGGTGTCCGCTCTCAGGGGGGTGGTGAGTTCACTGGTGACCATACAGCTGGGCTGCCTGGGACACTGGAGCTGGCTCACTTCTGGGAGAGTGTATAGTGTTACCTAGCTCACAGATTTTGGAGCCAGAGAATCAAGTGGGTCTCGAAGATAAATCCCAGCTTCACTCACCTCCTAGGTAAAATTCGACATAATTTTTAACCACTATAGCCTCACTTCGCTCATTTGTAAAAATTGTTTCTACAGCATTTGGTTGATGTACCAATAAAATCACAATGCATATAAGTGATTAACATAATTCTTGGCATATTATGTATTATGTTATTATTGCTACTACTTTATGTCTCCTATAATTTTATAAACGCTATTCTATTCCTTGATCTTCATAATAGAAGATTTTAACTCAGCTTTTCAGATCCAGCTCAGATGTTACCTTCTCCGCAGATCCATCCATGAGTCTTCCCCCTCCCCCAGGGAGAACTTGTAATTCAGGTGAACCATTATTGAGTGACTATTATGCAAGTTACAGTATTTTTCTAGGCCAGAGACATTGTTTGGTTCCTCAGTAGCCTATAATCTGAAGGGAGAAGCAGAGACATAAATACACAATATTAATGTCTTCCAATAACTAGTATGGTGGAGCTGGTCATAACAGAGCAGCACCTTGCTTTGCATTTTCTTCCACCTAAATATTGTCCCTGTTATGGCAACTCTGCCATCAAGATTCAGTGGTTTGTACATCCATCTCTCTTTGTAGACGGCACGCTTTCTGAGCTCCAAATACAGCTTTTTCACCTTTTTATCCCCAGGACATATCAGACACTCAATATTTCTTGCATAAAGTATGATTCCATTATATTTTCACTGAAAAACTTAATCACCGATTTTCAGAGATGTCATTTCTAATGAGTTATTACTATTTGTTTTACTCTGAAAGTCTACAGGTTACTTCCTTATCAAAAATGAAAGTTCAGTCACTCACTGCTTGATGTCACCTCTAATCTGGTTGAAAAATTTTTTCCCAATATATTCTTTCAGAGTTTTTTTTTATTAATGTATAGTTAACAAACAATATTATTTTAGCTTCAGGTATACAACATAGTTATTCATTTATACACCTAACAAAGTGATCCCTGCTCTAAATCTAGTAACCATCTGGTTGAAATTTGAATGAAGAGAGGAAGACATATCTGGGGAGCACTAGACCAGAGCTCAAGGGAGTCCCACACGTGCAAACTGAAGGCTCAGGTTTAGGGATGGGCTGAGTTATAAGGAGAAAAACAAGGGCTAGGACAGCAGGCAGAGGCAGAGATGGAATTGCACAGGCACACGAGGGGTGGGATAGTCCACAGAAGAGGAGGGATGGTGGGGAGGATACTCTGAGGTCTCTACCACGTGAAGGGGAATAGATGACCAGGGTGACTGGAGCTGAGCAAAGGAGAGAGTGGAGGCCAGAGAGGCAATGAGGGTGAGGGAGGATTTACATATTTGGGGGTTATGTGAAACACTGGTGTACATAACAAATGCTCAGGGAAGACTGAATGAATTATCTAATTGGAACAAGGAGGGATGGGTGGGAAGTCCAGAATAGTGGTCCTGGTCGTCAGGTGGAGAGCAGCTGTCATCATCTCAGCTCCAGGTGAGCTGGGGCAAGTGGGACAGAGCTGGGGTGAGGACCCAAGCAGCAGGGCCCCATCCAGATTGTGAGACTGTGGTATCCTCCTCCCACATGAGGATTACGTTAGACACCCTGTACCAGCCAACAATGTACGAGGCTACCCAGTCTCATATGGGATCGTTCACAATTTGAAAATCTTATTTTCTCTGCTTTTGACTTGTTCAACAAATTTTGTCAATGACAATTTTCTTCATCCCTTAGTCTTCATTGTGACTACAGCTTTGTGTTGGTTCATGTCTAAACACTATTGGAAAATATAATAAAGCATTATGGGAATGCTGAGTAACTAAATTATTTTTTGCTTGTGTATCTCAGAATTGGCAATTTTACAATTTGTGTTTTATCTCCTTTGGCTGATCACCTTGGTCAATCAAGCCAAATGAAAATAGGGCCCATTTTAGGTGGAGCACAAGCAAGTGGACTTTGGCCAAATAGAGTTGACGGTCTTTCAGAGCTGGAAAAAATCTTGTCCAATTTCTTTATTTTGCAATATTGAAACTGAATTTAGAGAGGCCAAGTGACTTGCCAAGGCTATATAGTGGAAGCAGAAATGGGAGTCCACATTTCCTTTACTTGGATGAATCATTACAGAATCATTAATATTTGATAGAGCCAGTGGAAAAAACTTCGTTGTCTAGTGCTGGCTCAGTTGGTTAGAGTGTCATCTCTGTATGCCAAGGTTGCGGGTTCTATCTCCAGTCAGGGCATGCACAACAATCAGCCAATGAATGTATCAGTACGTGGAACAGCAAACCAATGTTTCTCTCTCTCTCTCTCTCCCCCCTCCCCACCCAACCTCCTCTCTCTCAAAAAATCAATAAATTAAAAAAAATAAGTCAGGTTTTATTTACGTTTTCTTTATGTATAATTCCCATTCCATGTAGTCTAGAGTCTATTTTGAGTATCAGTGGAAAATTTAAGGACAGTGAAATGATAAGATTTATACTTTAGAAAGTTATTCTAGTAGGAGTATTCTTGCATACTCTTAGTAAATAAGAGAAAAACTATAACTATTTTTAAAAATATTTTTTACTGTTTTAATTTAAGCTAGTTTTATTTGCATGATGCATATTTTTGACTTGTACAAGAACTATATTACCTTTTTGCTACTATCATATTCCCAGGTACCACCATTTGATTCTCCTTGAATTGACTTAGTGCAAATAGTTGAAACTTTTATTTGTGTTGCTCTTAGTAGTGATGACCTGTTTGATACCATTCATGCTCAGTGCTCTTTTAAAGTCCATTGTAATGCAGATAACACACCCATCACTCTGCAGTCATCTTTGGAGGCTCCCTAGGAACTCACTTTATAGTTGGAGTGTGATATACTCTGTGCATTTACATGTTCTTTGACTTACTGCTATAGAATAAAGCATTGCTATATCTGCTTGGATCTTATGAGATCTTGGATGTTAGTTCATTTAGTGTGTGTGTGTGTAATGCTATGGGAAATAAAAATAATATCATGGCCACGAATCTAAATTGATTTTGGTAGTTGGGGAGAAAAAGCATGAATATATGAGTATATCATTAAAAATAAAATATTTTTACCAAAACGAGGCCTCTCAAAATAGTGTATATTCTTATTGATTATTAAAATAACAGCTTTCAATTTTTGAATAGCTTGTCCACATACCTGACTTTTAATTCCTGCAAGAGAGGTTCCATTTCCATTTTGCTTATAAGAAATAAACAAAGTTCAAAGGGATTAACTTCTTCAAAGTCAAATAGAAAGTGGAGGAAGTGCATGAATCAAATCTGGGTCTGTCTGTAGCCATAGCCCCTGCCATTTCTCCTAAAGCATCTGTAGTGGACATTTCTCATGTTTTGTCCATCCAAGTACCAGCGTCCACTTTCTATGTTTGAGAACTGTTCTCCTTTATGATGCCTTGCCAGACACTCACTTTTCCAGGCTCCTTGCAGTTAGGGTTCTAGCCTCTGCCAATCAGACCTGCCTGCTCTCTAGACTGCGAATCAGTAACTAGTGACGCCCAGAAGCAGTCTGGCCACTGAGACTGTTTGAATGTGCTGCCGTGTCTGCCTAGTAGGAGTTTCAACATGCCTTTACTTGACAAGTCCTGTGGTTTGTTTTGGGGAAGTATTTCTAACTATAAAATTTCTGTTTGCTTCCCCAGCCCCTTGAGGAGGGTATGTAAGCTATTCTATATCGTTTAAATAATTTGCATTTCTGTTTTAATTAGCCAGAGTCAGTTTCTTTTATTAGCATCCAAAAATCCTGACTGCTACTGAAAATTGTACCAGGAGACGTTGCAGACAATTGGCCTTCAGGAAAAAAAAAGGAGGGAAACTGAAATTTATTACCTGTCCTTGTAGTGGGTAAGGAGAAGTGGAAGTCAAGTTGATGTTCAGAAACTAGACCTGAGCAGTTACTGAAATTAGTGAAAAAACAAACAGCCAATCAAATGATCACCTATTGTCCCCTTGAATGACAGTCCCTTTAAAGGCTGGTTTTGTGAGACAAAGTGACAGTTGGAAAAGGATAGTTGAAGGATATGAGGAAGTCAAGGACTGGGGAGTGTAGCAATGGACAGTTTATCAAGAGAAAATGACAAATTCAGTCCTTGACCTTCAGGTCAAGGTGCCAACTGAAAGCCAGTCACTTTCTAAGATGGTTCTAAAAGAATGTGTAATCTCGTCCAGCCACAGTGCTGAGACATTAGAATCCACACTCAGAGATTTATCCTCCAAGTTGCTTGCATAACATTATAACATTTCCTAGCCCCTTATGTGAAAAGTCCAACTATGACCAACTAAGATGCTAAGGAGAGGTCCTGACCTAGGGTGGAGATGTGCGAGAGGAGCTGGGTTGCTCAGTGTTCGAACCTTCAAATGCCCCCATGTCCCCATTCTCTCTACCCCTTCCCTCAGTGGAAGCATGCTCCAGGGCCTATTACAGAGTCAACCCAAAAGAATTGCAAAACTATGTTAACTTATTTTGCAAAAATCTGGCTGGTACATGTAGGAATGAATACTGAGAATTGTTGGCCAAGGATGCAGGCACGAGGTATCGATGGAGAAGAATGTATCACTATATGTACATGTACCTATATGCAATTCTGTATTCACCTGGGGGCGATTTTAGTTACTTTTCTTAGACTTCTGACTAAATTAGCACTCAGTAGTGGCCTAGACATTTCTAGTATAACATAGAGGAAGATATTAAAAGACTAAAAGATGTAGGGAAGTGGGAGTGAGTTTCTGGGAGCAATCCATTCCCTGTTGGCCCCAAGGTCTTCACTGACTCATGCATTGAAAAATTTATTGGTGAGGAGAGTCCCGGCCTTTTAGAAAATCTCTGTAGAGGCAGTGAGAGGAGACACAGTTGAAATGAGCTTTCTGATTTCACTGGGACACCGGAATAGCAGAGTGGCAGAAGCCATGTAACAGCATATAAACACTGGAGGCCCCTGGGGTTTGGGCAGGTGCGGGGGGGCAGGGAGAGGGCAAGGCAGTGTGGTACTCGAAATGGTCCAACGCCAGGAGATCTTTGGTATTTGCTAATCAGTCATAGGTGTTCTAGAAATGAACTGTATGGACAGTCCACCAAGAGAACTTTTGAATTGTGAAACAATACCAACGCCAACCAAAAGACAAAAACTCTAGGTATGGCCTTCAGAGTCCCAGCTTGAACTATCCCACAATGAAGTGTTGGCCTTTCACCCAGTTTCCAAACTTTAATTCCAGACACTAAGAGGAAAGCTAGGTAGTCTTGCAAAGCAATTTTGTGATAATATCGTAAGTGCATTTTTCTTCTAGTCTTCCGCCAAGGGACCTTCAGCTCTTGGGATGACTATGCTTTGAACAAAGGAAAAGTCCAGAACTTTCAGGCGCAGTGGGACAGTTGCTCTGGGCTAACACTAGTTCCTGGGGCGGGGGCAGGGGCAGGTTCAGAGCACCGTGTGCCGTGTCAGCCAGAGCGAGGGCTGTGGGGGTCAGGCAACAAATAGGGTTCTGAGCTGAAGCCACTTCAGTGGCACCTGGGCTCATCTCTGTTTCTCTACTCTGTTCCTGATTTTATGATTGGAAAGAAAACGCTCGGCAACTTCGAAATACCCTGCTGACTTCCTGACACGTGGAATGAGGGTTATTATGATAAGAAGAGCTGAGTGGAATCCCCTGGAATTCTTCTTTCTAATGTTTAAAAAAAATACTATTCATTTATTCAACATTTTTCATTGATTGCCTACTACGTGTTGGACACTACGCACTGGTAATTTATTATAACTACACAAACAAAAAATTTTGCCTTTGTGAAACAAAAGTACTAAAGAAAGAAGGCAAATTAATAATTGAAGTATATGCTTTCTCAGGTAGTGATTAGTGCTGTGGAAAAGATAAATCTGGAATGGGATGTGGGAGGTGAGTGGAGGGTTTGCTTCATTTCTCACAAAGCTAATTGGAATTAGCATCGAGGGAATGGGGACTGATGTGGGGTCCTGACCTCTGATGGTGACCAATGTAAACATAGATTGAGGGGGTAATAAAATAATAAATAATACCAAATGCAAAAATAAATAAATAAAAAGCCAATTTCAAATGGCAGAAGGAATCACAAAGTCACCAGCAGGGACTTGAAAGACGCAGAGTGATTATTTCCTATCTGATCTCTGTTTTGTTCGTCTGTGTGGCAGATGCAGAATGCAGATGGGTGTTAGAGAAAAAAGTGTTTCTGTTTCTGTCTTAGGATGTAAGCCAAGCATGCAACATAGAGAAGCCCATTCATTGTAGGTGATCAGTAAATACCACAGTACATCTTTGAGTCTTCATCCTAATTGATATTTTGAACTTTGGCACTGATAATTTTGTTATTAATTTTAAAGTGTGTCGCAGCTCAGCAGGTCTCCATCAAGTGGTGCTAGAGAGTCAAGTGCTCAGTGGTATTTGAATATTTTCAGCTGTAAGCTCCATGGATTGTTACATTGTTCCTTTCGTAAGTGGCTTCCCTTTCTACTCAGTTTTATCATCGTTCATCAGTGGGGTCGCCTGTTGGGTGTCGGTGTCTAAACTGAAATTAAAATCTGTTTGTTCAGGATGGTTTCACGGAAGCTTAGTACAGCACTGGAGGAACGATTTACACAAAGGTTTATCTGTCAGTGCATTCGTTTTCAGAACTAACCCGGTTTGATTATATAGAATGTATTAGCTTTTGTCCTTGAGCTGGGTAACTTTGGATTCGAGCCCAAGCATCAAAGTACAAAAAGAAGGTTCCCTCCTATTTAATGCAGCTTTGTTGACAACATGAAGAAAAATGATGTCAGTTCACTCCTCTGCAAAATATGGCAGTTGTCCTGAATTAAATCTACAGTGATTTTCTTTTATTTTTGTTATATTTTTTTATTTCTGTTACAAAATAAACATATTTATTACAGAAAATCTAGAAAATCCAGAAAAGCGAAAAGGAAATGTATTAATTTGCTACCGATGCATGTGAAATTATCACAGGCTTAGTGGCTTAAGATATGCTTATTGTCTCACTGTCTCCATGGGTCAGGAGCGTGGGCACAGCTTAACTGGGTCCTTCTCAGAGGCTGCCCTTGTGTGGAGTTGGTCACATCTGTGGGCTCACCTGAGGCTCAGGGTCTGGTCCCCCGCCCCAGTGCTTGCTGGCAGAGCTCATTTCCTACAGCTGTAGAACTCCACGGCGGCTTGCTTCTCCAGGTCCTGGGAGCCTCCCCTTTAGGAAGGGTCTAGGCCTTTTTTCAAAGGGCTCACTTGGTTAGGCCAGACCCACCCGGGATAATCTCCCTTGTGATAACTCAAAGTCACTTTGATGAGGCACTTTCATTACCACTGCCAAATTCCTTTACTTTTGCCAAATAATGTATCTTAATCACAGATAGTGCATCTCATTATATTCACAGGTCCAGTCAAAACATGAGTAATCTCAGAATTCTACCACCACAGGAAAAAGAATACTCAAATTGTCTCTAAGAACAACCTCAAAATTTTAAGGTATTTCTTTCCTATGCTTTTTTCCCCACATAGAGTGTTCTTAATATAGTTGGTATTAAATTTTGCATAACTTTTTTCCTTTGTATTATTGAAAGTTTTAAATATACATGAGAGTAGAGAGAAGATTAAAACTCTCACGAACTCCATCATCCACACACATCAACAGTGATCATCATTCTGTAGTACATGAAATTTGAAGTCTACTCCTTTTTTTTAAAGATTTTATTTATTTTTAGAGAGAAGAGAAAGGAGGGAGAAAGAGACGGAGAGAAACATCAATGCATGCTTGCCTTTCACACGACCCCCCACTGCAGACCTGGCCTGCAACCCAGGCGTGTGCCCTGACTGGGAATCAAACCGGGAACCTTTAGATTTGCAGGCCCGCATTCAATCCACTGAGCCACACCAGCCAGGGCTGAAATCTACTCCTTTATCATTATTATTATACCACAGCAATTTCCCCAATTTATTAAAACAATTTCAAAAGAGCATACATTACTTTATTTATGGACTGAGTATATTTATTAAGTGCTGACTATACTAGGGTATCATGGTAAACAAAAGAGATATTGCCCTACCTTCAAACAGCATATTATCAAAAATAAAATGTCTTGCCAGTAAAGCGCAATTTCGGTGTCGTGTAGTGTGCATTAGTGCAGTACAAACTGAGTGCGAAGGGAGGAATAGACACCAAACCCAGCTTTGGGGCATCACAGGAGGTTCCCTAAAGGAGCTGTTACCTAAACTGAGATCCTCTTAGCTTTCCAGCTCACTTCCTCTATGCCACCTCTGGGACCTGCAATTGATTATTCCCGTTAGTTTCATGGCAGTCCACACACTTCGCTCCTCATGTCTTTTTTCTCTAGGCTTGGCTTCCATGGAACGTCATTATGTACTTATTATAGAACAGAGATAAAATTCAGATAAAAATAATAGAATGTAGAACAAAAATGTTATGGAACATGTGGTACATAGAAATTGTTTTGCTATTTAGAAATAAATTGTAGAAAAATTGATATTATGTAAAAAATATATCCTTTCATTAAGAAGGATAAATTTCCAAAAGAGGTCATAAATTGACTCTGACATTATTTAATAATCTAATTAATGAAGAACAAATTATATGAACACATTGAGGTAATATTTAAATTTCTTGCTGACCTGAAGAATTAATAGCACTGACTGTGATGGAGAGTATAAGGCAACTTAAAATTTGTGTTTCTCCAAATCTTACAGACTAAGAAAACTTGACTGAGGTTTTCCTGAACTTTAGGAAAATTAGGTTTTCTAAAAACTTTCATGACATTACCAAGGAGAGGTGAAAAATACAGCTTTCTAAATCATCAGAAATTAAAATTTTTTTCATTATGCATGCTATAGGAAAGACTTCATCTAGTTTTTGCTCAAGACAGTGATATTACAAATTTGTCATACATAAGAAGTGATCACAATATGCAGTCCAAAATGTAAAAATAATTATATAGATTATAGAGATATTAAACAGGAATCAGGCAGTTGATTACTAAAAGCACTGTGCTATTTTTCTGGATTTTTGTGACGTTTGCAGTACTTGTCAGATTTTTGAGATTTTAAAATCGCGGTTCATTGTTAGCTCTAAAGGTCAAGTCATGTCTGTATCTCTGTCATGCTTTCATGTTTTTTCTGAAAGAGGGAGCCTGGTCTCCAGTCTGCATTCTCACTGCAATAGCCTGGGGCGGGGGGCACTCTGCTCTGCCCCTCCTATCACCTGTTCTGGGCAGTAGCCAGGAGGGTGATTTTACAAACATTTCAGAAAATATCATTCCTACATTGATTTTCATTGTCTTTTGAATAAAATCCTAGCCACACTGGATGCACCAAGAACCCTCCTGCCCCAGGTCCTCTCCTTTTGCTGGTCTCTACCTAGAATATTCTCCCATCACTCTGCTGAGTTGGCTCCATCATTCATGCCTTTAAGTCTTTGCTCAGGGGTCCTCTACTCAGGGACACTCTCCCCTATCAACTTGCTCACAGTCGCAACGATCACACCTGATACTCTCTGTTCGCTTCCCTGCTCTGCTTTCTTCCTCCCTTATCTCCATAGGGTATACTGTGCATTTTCCTTTTCTTACTGTTTGTTGTCTGTTTGCCCCACTAGAACATAAACTTCATGAGTTCATGGATGTATTGTTTGCTGCTCTAGTATACAGTAGATGGGCACTCAATACGTATTTGAAAAATGAGGAGGAACCATGGTACTTAGACCAAAGGAGAGGAAACCTCGGTGGGGGGTGTTTTCCTGAGATGGTGCTTTCTGAAAAGTAAGGTATAAACGAGGTCCTGGAGGCAGAAGGCAGGACTCATTGTTATTATTAGCAGCGTTTCTACCCCCTACTGAATGGATGTTCGAAAAGTTAATCCCATTGTTGCTTATTTACTTTCAATTTTTTATTACATATTAATGAATATTTTTGCTATAAATCTTATACTGCTTAAGGATTATTTCCATAGACTGGAGTTCCAGAAGTAGAATAATTGGGACAATAGCATGAACATTTTAAAGATTTAAAAAATCAAAAGACTTTTGATTCGTGTATTAACCAGGGTTCAGTCAGAGAACAGAGCCATAGAGAACAGTAGCGAAAGGTTTATAATAAGGTATGAAAAGGCTTACAGCTGTTGGGGAGAGAGTCTAGGCTGAGCTTCCAGGAATAATACCTAATGCCATGCTCAGAACCAGGCCAGCAAGGGGACCGACACCTCTTGTAGAAATGGGCAGAAAGCCACCTGCAGAATTGAAATGTGATCACCAGCTGCCAGGTGCAGAGCCATGCTGCGCTGGCTCGCAGCAAATGGGTACCCCATATTTGGCGTCCGTAAAGGAAGTGCAGGGACACGGCAGTTCTCTTCACTCTGTGAATGCAAATGCCTGCACGTCTACGCTTGCCAAACAAACAAACAGAAGCCGAAGCCGCCCGAAGTGGCTGCTGCTATTCTAACGGACTGAGAATCTGAAAAATGGACTTTCAACTTTTTGGCTTTGGCAGTTTAGCTGGTTAGGAAGCTGTTTTAGTCAAGAAGGAGGTAGGCGTGGCTGATTAAGTACCAATCCACCACGCCCAGAAAAATATTTGCTGTCAAATTGCTTCTAAAAGAATTGTGCAGGCTATGGTTCCATCGGGAAGGGACTTGATATGGGAAAGTGCAAATTTCATTGCACTGTACCCTACAGTTGAGTACAGTTCTGTAAAACCCGTCTCAGGAGGTAAATTTTGGGGTAAACTATAGTAGAACTTTACTACTGCTTTGATTGGGCATTGTTTGACTACACATGAGTTTGATCACTTTCCCAAATGTTTGATAATAAGTATCGTTTTACATTTTGAAGTAACTAGTCACCTCTTTGCCATGAATTTATTATGTTCTTAATATGTTTTTCCTACGGAGTTTATATGTGTATTTTTTACTGAGGCAAATATATATAAATAAAATTTACCATTTTAACCATGTTTTAGTGTACAGTTCTGTGACATTAAGTGTATTGACATCATTATGCATATGTTTTAAAGGTGTTAACTCTTTATGGAATTTCTTGCAAATGTTTTTCCAAATTTGTCTTTTAATTGTATCACATACAGTGATTTTATACCAATGTTTACAACACTTATATTTTTTAAATGGTTTAATTTTTAAATTCAGATCTCTTAACTACTTTGAATATTGTATCTATGATATAGATATTGTATCTATGATATGGTTCTATTTGTTTACATATAAATATAAAGTACATATATTTTTAAGCAAAGATGATTATTTTAAATACTATAGTTTTATAATATATTGAAATATTATATACAATAAATCTTTGTTTTCAAAATTTACTTTGATCTGCTCACTTATCCTAAGATAATATCAAAGCGTTACAAAATTATCTGCCAGTTCACTCATTCTGTGTAAACACTATACATACTAATGATTAGCTATAATTTTATAAATCTTAATTTATCCATACAGCCCTTCAGACTGAGTGTCTTCTTGTGCACTTGGAAAGGATTAGCAAACATTATGAGAGTATACATTTTCTGAGAAAAGGTGAAAGAAATGCTTTATTTTGCAGTTTTTCTGTATAGGTTGCCCTGGGAGACACAAAGAAGATTCTCAACTGTATTTTATACGGCAGTTGCTCTCTGGGCACATATTTGTGAACTGCTTCCTTTCCTTTGTATATTGCTAGCGTTTTTAGTTTGCATTTTTATCATCATGGCTCCTTGAATTCAGCCCATTTGGCATTTCCAGATTTAATAGGACTGGGATGTTATTTGGACAATTTGTGTGAACACAGCATTGGCAGCACTTTATTTTAGGGCAAAACTTAATCTGCTTAAATAATTAAAAGTTCATATTTTAACGTATCCATTTCTCAATCACAAAAAGCTTATGACGCAATGTACATAGTCTGGTGGGGACGCAGAAAGCAGGGGACGCATTAATCCAGGCAATTTATTTTAAAAACTTGTATGAGAGCCCTGGCCAGTGTGGCTCACTTGGCTGGAGCATCGTCCTGTAACTGAGAGGCTGTGGGTTCAATTTCTGGTCAGGGGATGTACCCAGGGTGTGGGTTCCATCCCCCATCCGGGCCCAGACAATTGCCATCTGGGCCTGTGCAGGAGGCAACCAACTGATGCTTCTCTTTTGCATCAACATTTCTCTCTCTCCTTCCTCTCTCTCTAAAGCAATGAATAAAATGTCCTCAAGTGAGGATAAAAATAAAAACTTGTATGAGATTTTTAATTTTTTAGGTATGCTCTCATGTTTGAATGGGCATATGACACTAACATTTATTCAGTTTGCATATATCCATTGAGTACCTGGCCTGTGCCATCCCATAGGGCAGCGAATACAGCATGCCTATGGCTGGAAGACACTGAGCAAGGAAGCTTTTGACTTCAGATGCTTGATTATTGGCTTAAATGTCATAAGGTGAGAAATCTGTGATGGTTTTGTGAATAAAATTTTATGTTTGTTTTAAGTGCTTTTACTAAAGCATCGGCCAAAAATACATCAGATTTTTATAAGGCCGCTACCCTGGCCTGGGCTAATGGTACCTAACTTCCTGCTTTATCTTTAAATGTTCTGCATTGTCTTTTTCTTCTCCATTTCAAAAACACTTGTGTACGCATGCGTGCACACACACATAATGCACACTTACAGTTTTTATTATCCAACCTTCCAATGCCTTCTTCTCTTCTCCGTTGAGGCAGGAAGTATTTCATCCACCACGTTTCAAGCTGTATATTAAACAAGCGTATTGCTACCTTCCTTTATGTCCCTGCGTATGCATTATTTCCTCAGTAAATTTTCCTGATTTCGTATCAACAGTTTTGAATTTATTCAGCTCACTTTAACTCCAATCTACATTACACTCTATCGTACTCTTGAAATTATAAATATTTCTTGTGCGTGCCTGTTTTTCTACTTTCTCTCCCATATTAGACCATAAATCTTTAAGAGATTCAATCTTTACCTCAGACAAGAAATACAGCGATGTAACCTTTGGGTACTATATTTACAAAATACCATAATCAGTCATATGATTTTATTTAGGGGCCTCTCGTTTACAAGGAATAGACGCACTAACCTGTCCCATGTAAGGACATAATCAGGGATTTCATAGGAATCTGAGAAAAGGAGCTTAGGCACAGCTGGAACTGGGTATCTCTTGTACATCACTCTTGCCCTCTCTCGCTGACTCTTTCTGAGCCTTTCTCTCCAGTGACTGTTCATTTCTCTTGGCACCTGGTGTGTTTATTATCTTCTATATGTGCACACTAAGCTGCCTTTATGTGAAGTCAAATTTGGCAGCAAAGTCACGTGGTCTGGGTTTCAGTCTTGCTTTCTCACTGCCTGGCTGTGTGACAAGTTTTTAACTCCTTTGTGACCCAGTGTTCTCATTAGTAAAACAGTGGGGGTGGGCAGTTGTTAATAGCAGTACTTTGTAGGGTAAGTAAATTAAGTGAAATACATAGTAAATACCATATAAATGGTGGCTCTTATTATTTCTACATCTGATTTCCGTTTCCTTATAACTTGAGTTGCCTATGGACTACTATGGTTGTCTTCACACTTCCTACAAGGTAGCTCTGACACTGTTGCTGACTCACTCCTATATGCTCAAGAGAGGAATCTCTTTGGCTTAGTTCATCTTTTTATATTGTTATCAGCTCCTGGTAGGCCAGTGGGTTAGCTGTCTTTTATGGAAGTTCCATGGTCTGGCCAATCGTATATGTACATTGGTCTTGGGTGGGACTCTGTGTACTCCAGGTGGGTGCTGTCTGTCACCTGTGTGGTCAGTCAGTTTCCCAGTTTCCACCTACTGGACACTGTAAAGTGTATACTGGCCAGAGGTGTAAGTAAATATGTTAATGGAACAGTCATTGAATTTTTAGTGAGTTTTTACAAATCAAACCATGATTTTCATTGACTTTGTAGCTTCAAAGATATGATTCATGGACTTTGTACTACTACTAACATAGACCCTTTAAGTCTGGTACGGACACCACACTGTTACAGAATGAGCACACAATTTGGAGTCAGGTAATCTGGATGAGTTCTGACTCCTGCCCTCAGGCACTGGTTAGTCCTGGGCGATTCATGATCTTTCTCTAAGAGCATCACTTTCTTCATCTGCAAACAGGGACAAGAGTCTATATCACAGAGTGCAAGCTATCAGTTATTATAAATATACTAGTTTATAAGGAGTAGCTTCCTTGGATAGTGCCTTTACTGAAAAACTCAGCATCAGAATTCAAAAATGTAAAGTATGTCATGATCACAATGGATAAAAAGTCTTTTTAATGTCTTTATTTGCCAGAATAAAAGGCTAGCAACACAGAGGGGGAAAAAAGCAATGGTAGTGTGAAGAGAACAATAAAGTATAAGTGATATTAAAGAACAGCAGCTCAGTGCTAAGCTGGAAATAATAAAATTCCAGCAGTTTCCTTAGATCAAAGACTTGGGCCTCCTAAAAGAAAAAATGGAACTATTTTGAGAATTTGAATATATTGGCTCAGATATAGCAGGGCTCACTCTTACTAATCTCACTTTAAAAACTACAAAATTAACTTACTTTCTAATGTCCCTATTGTATGTTAATAGATCAAAAATAGTTACATGTAGGATTCTGATGAAAGAACAACTTGTACTAACTGGATCAGGGTCTAAAGAGTATTATTTGAGGGGTACAGGTCGCTCCCTTCCCAAAATACTCCTTAATAAACTACTCAGTTCTGCATTCTCCTTGAGGAGACACATTTTAGCTAGGCTAAGGAGTAATAGTTGTAGAAAATGTGATCATCTGATAAATAATGCCAACTCTATTTATTTTGCAAATACTCCTGAACGAATTGGATATATTTGTAGAACAAACTCACTTTGAGTCAGGCTGTCTGCTTTTGGATTTCAGGTCCACAAATTACCAGCTCTGTGACTCAAACTCTCCTCTGTTTAGGTGTGTGGTGGGGGTAAGAGGGTACCTCATCGTTGTGTACTTCATATAGTTGAGTGAGATAACATATATAAAGACTGTGTGTCAACTCCTACTTTGTTAATAAGATGAGAGGAAAAGTCTGGAGAATGGAATCATACCTTACAGAGGTGCGTGTGTGTGTGTGTTTGTAGGGGGCAGTGAAGGGACATCATAAGGATATTAGGGCTGAAAACAGTGGGAGTGCTGAAAAATAACATAAAGATATCACCCAGAAGGGTGGTGGGTGTCAATTATTAATTTCCTTTTTGCATAATTTTGCATCCAGCCACACTATTTTTAAAAATATTTTATTTACTTTATTTTTAGAGAGAGGGGGAGGGAGAAAGAGAGGGAGAGAAACATCATTGTGTGGTTGCCTTTCGAGTGTCCCCTACTGGGGACCTGGCCTGCAACTCAGGCATGAGCCCCGACTGGGAATCAAACCAGTGACTCTTTGTTTCATAGGCTGGTACTCAATCCACTGAGCTACACCAGCCAGGGTCCAGCCAAACTACTAAAGCACCTTTACCCTTGTAGCTCCCACAAAAGATTAGTGTAAACCTTCTCTCTCAACTTACGGTCCAGTAATCCTTTTGTCAGCGAATTTCTGGTTCCTTAGTTAGTAGTTTCCCCATAGAGTTTCATTAATTTAACAAACTTTTTTGTGCTAAGCAACAGGACTATAAAGGGTGTTCAATGTCCATCATATTGTCTATGTAAGAAAACTCGATGGCTGAAAATTTCTCAAAGAAACAATGAGGGAAGTAAACGTGCTTTATTCTGGGAATGCTAATGTCACTGTTCAGCTTGTATGTTGCATTAAGTGAAATGTTTAAATGACTGAAATGGAGGATGTGAGAACAGCTTTTCCACCGATTTAGCCTCCTTTCTACCACTACGTACATTGATAGCCACTCTGACCACATAACATTAACGCTATTTTCTTGATAGTGACTTTTACAAAGATGATGGCACAGGGAATTACTTAGAATTGGGTTTGGTTGCAACCGTCAATACAACTCAAATGACAGTGCTTTGATCCACCAAGTTCATTTCTGTCTCACATCAATGCCTGGCTGGAGGTATTGGCCCTGATGGCAGGCAGCTCTGCTTCCTGAAAGGCTCAAGGACCTGGGCTTCTCTCCTGGGGTCCCGCCATCTGTGGTCTCCATTTCTTGTGCCAGTGCATCCCCATCCAGACATTGAGAACGAGGAAAGGAAGTGGAACATGTTCCCACCATTTAAGGACACTTTCAGGTATTTCACACAATACTCCACTCACATCCCACTGGCTAGAACTTAGTCACAGGGCTATGTCTATTTGTAAGGGAAGCTGAGAGCTATACTCTTTATTCTGTACAACCATGTGACAAGGAAGAAGGGAGACCAGCTATTTTGGGACAAATGGCCTTTGCCATCTTGGGTCTAGGGTGACTATGAGTCAACCTGTAAAATAAGACACAATGTAACATGAACTTAAATGTTCATCTAAGTGTTTCAGGGACATCTCCAATTGCTCAGTTTCCTAAAACATAGCACTTAATTAATCATAACAAAAGAAGCTCATTTACTTCAGTCAATGAATTAGAAGTTTAAGCTCAGAAAATGTCATTTTAGATCTGCTTGGCTTCCTAAACCCATATTTGTTAAATTCTCATAGCAAATCCCCTATAGGGTTAGGTACATGTCTGACCAGATGATTAATTCTATTATAAACTGGAAGAAATGTAAAGAAATCTAGGTCTGTGACATGGATACTCAGTATCACTACGTATGCTATGGGTTTCTCTCTTAGACACTTCACTTGCTTCTAAGCCTTGACTTTTTATTTTTATTTTTTTTAAGATTTTATTTATTTTTAGAGATGGCAAGGGAGGGAGAAAGAAAGGGAGAAAAATGTCAGTGTATGGTTGCCTCTTGAATGTCCCCTACTGGGGACCTGGCTCACAACCCAGGCATGTGCCCTGACTAGGAATTGAACCAGCACCTTTGGTTCACCGACCAGTGCTCAGTCCACTGAGCCACACCAGCCAGGGCTGACTTTTTCTTAAAAAAACAAGAAACAAAAAACAGGTCCTTACCTTGAACTTCATTAAATGGGTCCTCTAGGACCTAAATTCTCATTGTTCCTCTGTGGGAACAAGCACCCTAAGCCTGTCTCTGAGGTCATATCAACATTTGTCCCTGATGTCAATCACACCCAGCTCTACATTCACCAGAAAACCCAATACCATGCTCCTGGGCCTGAGTCACCCAGTTGGTACCGCTGCTGAACCATGATGCCACTCTGGGCTGCTGGGCACTTCCTGCAGATTTCTGGGCTGCTTGTTCTGCTGGGGCATCTTTATCCTCTGGGTTTCTGCTTTCCTATTCTAGCCCCTTTCAGAAAGCCTGTATCTTTATATGCCTAATGATCCACACGAAAAGGGAGGGGTTCCATGACTCATTCTAAGTCCTGTTTGCATGGTGCGAAACCTCCCTAAAACCTAAGTACTTACACATTTGTCATTGTAGAGACACAGTCCAAGATGGAGTGGCTGGCAGTGGGATGACACTGTTTATGGTAGCTGCAGCTATGAATTAAATTTGAGCTGATAGATGCATAAGGATTCCCCACAGGAACAAACATGCACCCTTGTCAGAACCTATTGTCATGTAAAGTCAGGTACACTTGAGATTATTGGTGATCCAGCCCAAGATAAGTAGCATCACTTCCTGCAGCAAGCCAGGAATGACCTTTTTTGCTTGAAAATGGCTTATAGAAAGGATCCTCACACTTTCTCTTTATAAATATTCAAAAGAAAATGTATTCCTTTTTCAGGAAAGGAACTTTCAAGGCAGAATGGATAAGAGTGTGGGATATGAATTCAGGCAGATCTCTGAGAACCCTGACTATCTGACTCATTAGCTGTGCTACCTTGGTAAAGATGCATCATCTCCTTAAACCTCAGTTTTCTCATCTTTAAAATGGGTAGAATAGTAGTACTCATAGGGTTATTATGACTAGAAAAGAAATAATTCATTTATAATAAATACTGAGTGTACTATCTACATGTTGCATGCATTTACAAATACATCTTCAAAAAGCAAGGGAGATACTAATCTAACTACAACTTCATTGCTGTGTTTAAACTGAGCAAGTGGGGCAGAAGTCAAGGAGTTCATCATCATTAAGCCCTTATTATATGAAATGTTAAAGGGACTTATCTAAGAAAAAGAAGAAGATCAAAAATATGAACAGTAAAATGACAACAAACACAATTATCAGCAACCGAACCTAAAAACAAAAACAAACTAAGTAAACAACTAGAACTGGAACAGAATCACAGAAATAGAAATCACATGGAGGGTTATCGGCAGGGGGGAATAGTGGAAGAGGTACAAGAAATAAGGAGCATAAATGGTAGGTACAAAATAGGCAGGGGAGGTTAAGAATAGTATAGGAAATGTAGAAGCCAAAGAACTTATATGTATGACCTATGGACATGAACTAAGAGGGGAAAGGTAGGTGGAAGGGGGTGTGCAGGGCAGAGGGGAATAAAGGGGGGGGACATGGGACAATTGTAATAGCATAATCAATAAAATATATTAAAAAATAAACAGAGCAGGTGGAGAATCACACATCAGATAAAAATAACATAGTATGGTCCTCCATAGTACTTATAATGCTGCACAAGTTTAAGGTGTCAGCATAATGATTTAACTTCCACTATCATGAAATGATTACCACAATACATTTAGTTAGCATCCATCCTATCACATGGACACACACACACAAAAGAAAATAATAAATATTTTTTCTTGTGATGAAAACTCTTAGGATATACTCTATTAACTACTTTCACATACATTGTACCGCAGTGTTAATTATAGTCACCTTGTTGTACATTATATCTTTAGTGCTTATTTTATAACCGGAAATATGCATGTTTTGGCCACCTTCACTCAATTCCCTCCCCCTCGCCTCTGCCTCTGATGACCACGACATCGTGATTCTTGGTATGTTCTACCATTATGTTGCACTAAACCTTATTGCTGTGGTATTTATATTCTAGTTTTAAGAGTGGTGAGGAGTTCAGGGAATGTACCAGGCCCAATAAGGAAACCCAAACGGAGGTGTTCTGGAATATTTGCATAATTATTACTCCACCTAAATCCCACTTCTAATCTCCAAAATCTCCCTTTAAGCCTGCTTTGATTTCTGGTACAACTGGCTGTTACCTTGCCTGTTTCAAGCTGGTGAAACCTGAAAAGGCCTTGCTTCATTTGACAAAGTAGAGAGATGCATTTCTTACCTGGTATTTCAAACAGGTATCTGGCAAAGCTTTGCCACACACAGAGCAATTTATGTATCAGTATATCAGCACCATCCCAGAGCCTGTTAGAAATGCAGACTCTCAGGCCCCACCCCCAAAACTAAATCAGAATCTACTTTATGACAAGATCCCCAGAGAGGCATTGAGCTGAAGAATATTTGACACCATGTATTTTATTTATATTTTAAAAATAGTTATGTCAGAGTGATGGATCTCACTATTTGTTTCAACTAATTAGTTAAACATTCTGCGTTCCTTAATTCTGTCTTCTCTCCCATTCATGAGTCATGAACTTTGGTCTTGCCTTTAGGGAGAAAGCAACATCACTGCTTAAATTACTATACCCCATATTTTGTTCCTTATCTTGGCTTGAGCTGAAATAGTGGTAAAGCCCACAAGCTTTGGGTTAACAGATTAAGTTCCATCTGGGCCTGTTACCTCTGTGCAACTTTCTCACTTAGTAAATGGGAATAATAGTAATAGTTCTTTCCCCATGTAATCTTGCAATGACCCCCACAGCTTCTAGGGTCAGCTAGAAGGCTCTGTGTGATCAGCCCACTGCCTAGGGAACTCTGCCTGAGTGGCTAGCTCAGACTAACCAATACGTGAATCAGAATATTTAGAATTTATGCAATTTAAACTCTACTATTGATCTCTGTTTTAAAGGTGAGGACAAGTTTTCCATTATTGGTTGCTGAAGCCCAGCTTAGATTCATTCAGCCGAGACTGAGTGTCCTGCGCGTGCTCAGCACTGTGCTAGCGAGAGGGACCAATGCTGGGCAGGACTGAGAAAGCCGCTTCTCTTGTGGAGCTTGCATCCTAGCAATAACTATACAAATTGTAAATGTGTTTGTGGTATGGTATTACAACAGTCATTTTCCCTTTCTGTTTCCAATAAATTTCTATAGGGCATGGCTTGCTGCATTTCTACAACTTTTATTTTGACGTACAAACACAAAACCTGAAGACCGAAAGAAAAAATGCTGTCTTATTATTAATTATTATTATTATTATTTTAATTCTAATAACCCTTCAGGATTGTGAGGGCTGTTAAGTTTGGAAACTCAGGAATCAATTAAACAAGGTGCAATGTTACATTTTCAGAGTCATTCTATTACTATATAAAAACAATGTAGAGGCATTAAACAGCATTTAATTTATAAATCCCCAGATTTCAAGGACCCAGAAAAGATTAAGGTTTAAATTTATGCTCATTCAGCTCTGCAAATAAATACCAAATATATACCAGAACTTAAAATACATATTCTTTGTTTTTATAAAAATAATTCACATAAGTAAAATTGACATTTATGACTTTGTTTTTCTATTTTAGCAATGACTGGCTCTTGAAAAACTATTAACACACACATTACATGTATACATTTTAAATTCATATATTACTTCACCAAATACTTTGAATAAATTTGCTAAGACCCATGATGTTTTCTTCTTTCTCTTTCTCTCCTTCTTTCCTTCTTTCCCTCTTCTTTTCCTTCTCTCTTTCCTCCTTCCTTCCTCTCTTTCTCTTTCCTTCTCCCCCCTCTCTTTCCTCCCTCCCTCCCTCTCTCTTTCTCTGTAAGAATAATCTCTGGTTTGAAATTTGGTTGGATGAAGCCAGTTACAAATTCAAACATTATTACCTTTTAATACCAAAGGAATTCTAAAATTTTGATGTAGATAAAACATGATTTAAAAGAATCACCTAGAATTTTGCTCCATTTGAGGATGGAAATGGGTAGCAGATGGGAGGGTTGGAGACTGTGAACTCCCCGAAGGGCTTAATGACACTTGCCATCATTGACAACAAAAACCACAGACATATTTTCTTCATGGGAAGTTGCTGATGACATGTATGCCCTAAATTGTGATACATCTTTTTCTTTTATTCCTAAAAGACACGAGCTTCCTATTGGCGTGTTCATAAAGGAAGCTGAAGTCAGAAATGGATTGTTGCCTCCTGTTCTTAATACCAGTCAAAAGTGTGTTCTCACAGTTAATTGGGAAAGCAATTTCCTAAAAGGACTTTAAATAGCCTTTAATAATAAGTTTGTGTAAGTCCAACCCTTCTCTAATCTGATTCACTATTTTTTTCAGCCTTCATTGGAGATGATGAATCTTCTCACATCCAGCCATAGATTTGTTCCTGAGAAATGGGACTGAAGTATTGTGAAATAAGATACAAAATGGTTTATTTTGAAAGCAGGCTATCATTTGAAAGTTTTTCCTCGCCTAAAGTAGCAGAAAAATACATTAATAAAATACGAACAATAAAAACGTTCTTTTAACAGCTTAATATGCTAGACTTCTTCATTTTTTTAACTTTGTTTCCCTCTAGTGCCCCAAAGTGAAAAGTGCATGAGGATTTTATATGGACACATGTCTAACTCAAAGGTATTTGTTCATTAAAAAGGAACTGGGGTGCCTGGCTGGTGTGGCTTGGTTGGTTGGAGAGTTGTCCTATAAGTGAAGGGTTGTGGGTGCAATTCCTGGCCAGGGCACATGCCTAAGGTGGCGAGTTCAATTCCCAGTCCGGGCACAGTGGGTGCGAATGGGAACAACCAATTGATGCTTCTCTCTCCCATCATTGTTTCTCTCTATCCCTTTGTCTCTGTCTCTCTAAAAGCAATGAAAAAATGTCCTTGGGTAAAGATAAAAAAGAAATAAATAAACATATAAAATAAAAAGGAACTGGGAATATTCACTTTCATGGTCCCTTGGAGAACCTGGGCTCAATTAACTGGAGCAGGATGACCTGTAGATGGTGGTCTGGAACTCCCTCTTTTTCTCCAACTCATCAGCTCCCTCACCACCTCTTTGCCTGGTAGCACTCAGATTTCAAGGGACCAAGCCATGATCATGTCCATGTCTTCTCCCTGGTCCTGGTATTTTGTCCGAATTTAATAACACTACAAGTTTTGATGACGTGCAGGTACTAGGTTCAAGTTGGAACAATTTTAGCTTATAAATTAATACAATCAAATTAATTTATAGGCTTACTACATTCAAATATTCACTTTATTGTGCCATAATAATACATAGTATTTTTAAAAGGAAAAATTGGATTAATATAAGGATTTCTGGTGTCAAGTACTCTGTTTTTGTCCCAGAGTCGCCATCCTTGAGTATTTCTGGTTGTTCTTGGGCACCTGAGGCAATAAGTGTCTGTCTTTCCCTGGTCTTAAAAGAATACTTTGGGGGAGAATTACCACCTTGTTGATAGTCCACACGAGGAAGAGTAGGCTTTGCAGTTGCTCTGGGCCAGTGCTCTGGAACTGTCATTCAGAGCCACTTAAAATTCGTTTTGGCAGGAGGTTGGGTATATGTGGCCAAATGATATACATATATTTTTTATTGTTGATGCTATTACATATGTCCCCCATTTCCCCCACCCCTTGGCCTCTCTCCAGCCAAATGCTATTTTTATAGCTTTTCTAGGGTTTGTTGATCTCACAGTTCAGCTGGCCAACTCCCTACCATGACAGGTTTATTAATTAGAGAACTAGGTGTGACAAGCAGTCAGCGATACCTTTATCCTCTTCTCAGAAAGGAAGGTACTAGACAAGCCGGCAGGGAAACTCACAGATGCCCTGTGAGCTTGTCCAGTCCTGACCTTTCGTGGTCTTAATCATATGGCCAGACACTTCAACTTTACAGCCTTTGCCTGTTCTCCTTCAGATGGTAATCGGGAGACAGAACGGAACAGCATCACTTGTGTTGCACGCAAACTATTTCCTTGTTTGTTTTTACAGTCCAAGATGGAACTTCTGCGTAGCAAGTGCCATCCTGGGTATTAAGAATTAGAGCAGGCAAAGTTGAGATGCAGTCAACCTGGATGAGTTTTCTTTGGCATTGTTTCAAAGACACTTGGCAGTGACCTTCAAAGGAGAGTCTGTGTTTATCTTTTTTGGCATGGTTTTTCTTTTACTCATTCTGGAGCCCCACCTTTTACTTTGGGTAATATTTTCTCCAATCTCTCTGGCAGCTGCACTGAGGCTGCTCACAGTGCCAAATTTTCTGGTCAATTTAGGGAAAAAATTGGACAAATTTATTTTTTAGCATGCATTAGGAAACCTATTGCTTTGCAGTTCAGAATATTGGCTGTTATGGTGAGACAACCATAGAGTAATGTGAACACTTCAAAATGTTGTAACTCCATGAAGTGAGACTTCAAAGCTAAAAAAAAAATCAACGAGCATTTTATTTTACTTTAAAAATTAGTCCATTCCTCTTACCCATTGCCACCAGCTTCACTTTTTAATGGAAATAACATGTGCTAAAGGCATCAATTTAGGATTTTCAACTAGAACCTGACTATAGACCAACATGTGTGACGGAGGTACTTGAGAAGAGTTCGTTTTTAACGTAAATATATCGTGGTCAAGTGATGGGTTTTGGAAGTATATAACCTTGAGGCTGAAAACATGTTGTACCACTTACTGGTTAGAAGAACTCTCTGAGGTTAAAGACTTCATGAAAATAAGCTTTTTTTTTCTTTTATGCCTTTCTGCCTTTTGTATTTAGCAAATCGCCTAACACATATTTTAAAAGCTCCAATAGATTTAGTGGCTACATGAGTGGTAAGTTTTTTTTTCTGGGCATGAACATTCTTTTTGAGTTAGTGTTTTCCTATAAAAAGACTGACCCTTTGCTCCTTTCTGAAGATTAGCTGGGTTCTGCAGTGTATTGTACGCTTGAGAGGATGAACCATCACTCAGAAATCTGATATCCCTTGCTTCCTGTTTCCTATTTTATTGCTCATTGCTGAGCATGCCAATTAAATTGTTTCTGAAACTGCCTCTCTACTGACTGTTTTATGACAGTTCAAATGAAGGAACTCTCAGGGTTCAGAGCTTATAAAGAAAGAGACATCAAAACTAAGGCAAAAGGGTTGTATTTTGCTGTTAAAACCTTCAGTTGTATAGTATCTTCTACAGTGTACTCAATGACCTGTAATTGTCAGTGGGTTTTACCAGCACCAAAATTGAGCTTGGGTCTTAGAAGCAAAGAAAACCTTGAGAAGTTGTTTCTCAAGGTGTTTTATCAAAGGTATCTATCTAGAATATCTTTAATGCTGCCTATCAACTCCTTTAATTTCATCAGCCTTACCTGAGCAATTTCTGTCAGACTGGCCCTGAGCAAGGCATTGGAGCAATCAAAAGCCAACACAGATATTTCATATGCCAAAAGTGTGTGCTACAGAGTAGGACAGGGACATGAGCACAAACAAAATATGATACCTTGCAGTAATGGAGTGTGTACAAAATAACGGCAAGCTTCACAACAGGAGGGTATTCAGAGACTGGTAATTGCCTACCCAATATTAATCCTTCCCCTCTTTCTTATAAAAGAACTCCAATTTTATACCAGGTAGAAATGGTATTCTACCTGAATTTCTTCAGTACACAAAGCTGGAAGCATGTATATATCAGTATACATATAGTATTCACATATATACATACAAACATATATGTGTGTACATGTATATACAGGCATATAAACACATGCACATACAATTTAAACATGTTTTAGAAGTTAAGAGTCCATATCAATACTTTCAATTCCAATCCATTCCCCTGAGGTTCTTGCCTCTCGTCATCATTTGTGCGTCTCTTGTTCCTTAGTGACAACTCTGGTTCTCAACAATACAAACACATTTGCTCATTGCTCGACCCCATAAAAAATATCTCAGTTTGTCTCAGAATCACTTTACTCATACCTCTACAATAAGTAAATCTACTAAAAAGACTTCAGAACTTTGTTGCAAATTTTCTACCCCTATATTCCATCCCATAAATATTGGAATAAAAGGGTACAAATTTTAAAGTCACCCACAGGGAACTTCTGGTTACAATTGGTCTAAGATGATAAATTTAATGTGGGAATAGTCTTTACTACTAGCTTCAGTGTTTTCTGTACTTGGCACATCTGTGCTGTTGAGTGTAAATCTGCTATAACTGGTGTGCAAATGTGTGTATGTGAGATAATTTTTTGGCAAGGCACTAAGAGTATCTCTTTTTAAAATTGTATTCTCTTTTTCCTTTTCTCTTTTCCACCACTCTGTGGAAAAATAGCAAGTTACACCTCAAATGCATACTGCTAAGTGAAAGAAGCCAGTCTGAAAAGGCCGCATACTATGATTCCAACTACATGTCACTCTTGAAGAGGCCAAACTATAAAGGCAGTAAAAAGATCAGCAGTTGCCAGGGGTTTCTTGGGGAAAGGAAGAGGCAGTAAGTGGAGCACAGGATTTTTAGGGCAGTGAAACTTTTTTTATGTATAATGATGGATACATGACATTTTTATCAAAATCTATAGAATGGTACAACACAAGGAGTAAACCCTATTGTAAACAGTTAATAATAATCTATTAATATTGGTTCATCAATGTAACAAATGTACCACACTGATCCAAGAGGTTAATAATAGAGGAAATTAAGAGGGAAGAATGGGCAAGAGGGTGTACTAGTAGTACTTTTTGCCTAATTTTTCTATAAACTCAAACACTCTTTAAAAAATAAAGTCCATTAATCTAAAAAATAGGAATTTTCAAATCTAGAAAAACTCAGCTAGAGAAACAAAAGCCCTATATATTATTGTGTGCTTCTAAAACATACCTAGCACAGACATTAATTAATCTATCATCTAAGAAGCTGATGATCTAAACATTAGAAAAGATGTTTTGTTGCTGTTTTTGATCAATTGCTTTTTTCCGGCATTTTTTAAAAAGTCATAAAAATTTGAGATTTTTAAAGGTAGAAAACAATTACACAGTGTAGGGCAAAAGTAGGTTTACAGTTATTCACATGGAAAATAATACAATAATTAATAAATAATAATACAAGAATAAGTTTTGTGTTTTGCATTCTCACAACTGTGAACCTAGTTTCCCCACCATGTATTTTTTTTTTTAAATTTTATTTATTTAATTTTAGAGAGAGAAGATGCATGGGAGAAAGAGAGGGAGAGAAACATCAACATGTGGTTGCCTCTCACATGCCCCCCACTAGGGACCTGGCTTGCAACCCAGGCATGTGCCTTGACTGGGAATCGAACCAGTGACCCCTTGGTTCTCAGGTTGGCACTTAATCCACTGAGCCACACCAGCCAGGTCCCTACACTGTATTTTATTTGGCTTTCAATGAATGATCTTCAAGCCATCTTTAAAATAAACTCTCACAGATCTGCTAAGGCAAATCCTACTGGAATTACTGAGTTTCCTTCTGCACTGTGTACCCTCCTGGTAGCCACGATGCTGGGAAGATTTTTCTGGACTGTTCTCAGTGGCCAACCCACTGAGTGTGAGCTCAGATCAGCAGATTCCTAAACCGTACTTCCGCGGCGGTGCCTGCCTCTCCTTGAGCTTCTTAGTTCTCTAACTGCGCAGTAGTGGCCATGCTCCTGACCCGACCCCTGGGAAGGTACGGTCTTCATTAGCTTTCTGCAGCCACAGAAGATGGCTCACGGAACAAACTTGATTCACTCCAATAGGTGGTCATGTTTTATATCAGAGCCCTTATCAGTTAGGACAAAGGATTCTCTTTCTCTGCATCTTGAGGACAGTGGTCTTTATCACCTAAATCAAATCGAAGTCCAGTTGCTCTACAATCCTCTGCAAAATTCTTGTGCCAGGTGTTTTTAACTTGGAGAATATGTCCTCTCTTATTTGAGCATAGCCCTGCAACTGTGCTCTGGGACTATGCGTCCTTGTTGCTTAGCTGCCTCTACATTCTGCTCTGTTAGATTCTCTTCGTTTTGACCGGTGTACAGAGAGTAGCAGCCTGGAAGGGGCTAGTTTGATGGGAAGTGTGGTTTTCAGGTTGGCGCCCATGTCTCGTGCAGTCTGTGATTCATGTCACTTCCCTAGCAACTGCTTCTGGTAACAGGGACACAGCCTTTTCATGGCAACCATTTGATAGGTTTCATGAACATAAAGGAATATTAATTAGCTATTAATAATGGCAGGCTTCTACGCTGTTGTCAATATAATAAACATTAATTATCACCAAAAAGGAGTAAAATGGAGGGCTGATGCCCACGTTTGCAGCAATCAGGTAAAATTTTGTTTTATAATCAGAAGATCAGAGGAGAATTTTATAAGAGAGTTTAGAATCTAATAATATTTGTCAGTTTCCATTGTTTTAGAACAATGCCAAAGCAGCCACACAGAAGTCATTCTGCAGAAAGTGCTAGTATGTTTCAGCCTGTGCTGTACGCTCATATACACCTAGAAATATGGAAGACGGCTGTCAGAAATTCTAGCCTGAAGATTATGTTAGTTAGCGAGGGTTGCCATAATAAAGTACCACAAATTGGGTGGGTTGCTACGTATAGCTCTGTGGTTTAGCAAAGTTAAATATTCCTGTGGGGTTTTTTTTTTTTTTTTGGTGGTATTTGTCCAATGAATCAATTTATCTATCTATCCCTATGCAGCACTGTATTAATTACTACAGCTTCATAAGAACTTCTTGGATCTGAGGGCACAAGTCCTGTGTCCTAAACCAGCTGTGTTCTTATTGAGAAAGTTCTCGGGTGTTCTCTTTTGTCTATGAAATCAACTCATCAGCCTCCATGATGAACTCTGTTGATGTTTTGATTGGAACTGCATTAAGTCTATAGATTATTTGGGGAAAAATTACTGTTTTTCTAATATTAAATCTTTCTATCCAAGAACACAAGATCTGTTTCCATTTTATTTAGGTATTATTTAATGTCCTTCTGAAAAGTTTTATAATTTTCTGCATATCATGATTTTCTTGCATATCACAATTTAGTAAGCATAATGAGGTTCATCTTCCATTTTAATCTATATATATTTGTGCAAGGTCCTTTTCAGCTCTTACAGCTATTAAAAGTAAATATTGAAATAAAATGAATTTAGAATCAAATGTTAAAATTATATGCTATTAATTGAAAGGAATTAATTATGAACTAATATTTTATTGAGAAAAACATTTATATGCTATTTATAAAATAAAACAGTATTTATGTTATTTTTTTATTTCTATGATGTATGTTACTAAGGAATGGTTTATAAGGAATACGGGTCAGTTGAATTTCTACTAAGAAAACAGAAAGGCTGAGAGAATGAATAGCAGGGCTGTGGATGGCCTCAGGAAATCAGGACTTGCAGGAATTGCAGGAAATGGTAGACTATGATTCAGCTGCCTGTTCACCACCGAAATGATATAACTCACGGGAGGATGCCCAGAAGCTTCTGGAAACATCTTACATCTAAAATCTACCAAAGCACTTGAGATACTTCCAGGGACAGAGGAACAATATTATGATTTCTGCTTTTATCTCACATTTTAAAACTCATATGAGAATATAACGTAAGACCTTGCTGCAGGGATTCTGAGGCGTGTGGTTCCTAGTCTTTCAGCCCTTGTTAATATGAGATCTGGGGAGGTGGATATCGCTGGGTTAACCACAGATAATCTGCACAACAAAAAACACACAGAGGTACAAAAATAAAGTCAATGTATTATATAAGTGGTATGTACTCGAAATGTTTTAATGTTGGTAGAGATATGCAATAAAAGTTTTGGGGTAGCACTTTTCTAGAGGCCAGCAACTCTAGGGGTCTCTTACCCCCAATTACTCTCTAATTCATAATCCTCCTCCCTAACATCTTGCTTTTTGATCACTTTCTTCAAAAAGATGACTCTAAGAGATTTTAGGGCACAATAGATTTATAAGATGCATCTATTTCCTTCTCCTCCATCCTGTGCAGGTCCTATGATGTGTAGTCGATCTTTGGCTGTGAGTATTTTCCTCCTGGAAATTGACCTGGGAAATATAGGCACTAGAGGGTACAGCTGAGTGAGCAATGTAAACCACTTTTCGTTAGTATTTTTGCTCCAGCACACACAAACAGGCAGTACAGCTTTTTGTACCTGCGGTAACTCTAGTGCCAAAGGTTGATACCACCCTACATACATTTGCTATGACTCCTTTCTCTCAACATCTTTATTGTCTTTTAGTTTGTTTTTCTGGTCTCCAGGAACTGGCTAATAGTTTCACCTATCCCTACCCATGGACGAGTCAGTCTTCCGTATTGAAAAAAAAATAACAACAGCGACAAAACTCGGCAGCACCCCACCCACCTAGTGCCAGCACTCAAGGGGGTCATGCCTTGTTCACAAATGATTCACAGGGCCGTGGAGTAGCAACAGGAGACTCAGCCCTTTGCTCAGAGTGACAACTCAGCTCACCGCTTCAGTCTCTCAGATTACCCACTCAGCATAAGATTCCTTCCCTCTAGAGGAGAAAGAGTTTTACCCCTCTGTAGGCCAAAAGAGTACCTTTTGACCCAACATTGTATTATGTCCAAAGTAAGCGGAACCACAACAAATATGGAAGGGTAGTGACTGACCTCAACTGGGTCTTGTAAGAATCCCAGAGATAAAAAGGTAGGGGCTGGAATCAAATTACTCTCAAGCCTTTGACTTTTCCCTTGACTGCTGTGGCTTGTGGAAATGGGCTATAGTTAAAAAGGCATCATTATCTCTCCATACACACGGTGCCCTTTAGGATTGAAAAAGGACCCCATAGAGGAGGGCCTGTTCCGGGCCTGGGGCCTATGGTCTTTCCTGGGATGTTAGAGGTCCTTGAATCATCCTTGCTGGGTCTCCACAATGCACCTCGAAGGCCGGGAGCTCTCTGGTGGTCCATGAAGGGATGAAGAAAGGAAAGAGGGAAGTCAATGTGATGTCTATGCAAAGGAATCTATATTAGTTCCACCCTTTACTTGGTTCAGTACAAGGGACATTTCTCAGAGTAAGTTTTGTTGTGTTTGGATTTTTGTTTCAATATTATAAAGACATCAGTAGTAAAGGAAAGCAAGGCGACAGTCATTTTAATGTAAATGTGGATTTCTAGATAAAGACAATTTAGTGGTACTTTCCTCTAGAGAGGCTGTCGATAATCCTTGGCCCCTGGCTGAGGAACCTGCTCCTATGCCACACCCTGTGAGGAAAACCTAGCTGCCAAATTCCTCTGCCTCTGCCTTTGCCAGTGTATTTGCTCAGGCCTTGTCAGATTTGGCTGCGAAGTGTGGGTCAGCCCACAAGGAGGGCCTCATGCCTTGCCCGGGGACCCGGGAAGCAGCCCGGCCACTCACATGGCAATGGAAATGTCAGGCACAGCAGTAGGGAGTGTTCACTGCGGGTAGGCATGTGCCCAGAGGCGTCTGAGTGCCTCAGTGAGATCCTCTCAATGGTAATTTTTTTTTTTTTTTAGTTATTTTAAAATAACTGTTCACCTTCAGTAAATTACTTCAACAACATAGCTTTTAACATTTCTTGACTTGCCTTTGCTATTTTGACAGATTACACAGTTATGAGAAAGACATTGGCTTTCTTTCCTTCTAATCTTTGCTGTCGACTCAGCAAGCCCGTGAAAGACAGCCCCCCACCCCCCACCCCCCACGCCCCACCCTCCCCCAGCCCGCCGTTTCTCTCTGCCATTGGCTGTGCTGGGTGAGTGACAGGGGAAGGGAGGTATTTAACACACCCATTTTGAATCTATGACCCATTGCTTCACCATCCTAGTCCTGTTGTACTTTACTAGAGATCCCTGGGCGCTGCCTCCCTAGTTTGCCTCCAGTTCTCTGTTTCTCACTGCTGGAGAAATCTTCCAGATTTCGGTGAAAGAGTGAGGGACAAGAGACAGTACCGAGTAGCTCCATTGACCCCACTAAGGATTCCCCTTCCTGCAAGACAGCAGTTTGCTCCCATGTGTTTTGAACCTGTTTTAACAGAGGCAAAGGGGGCTTGGGTGAGAAAGGAAAGGCAGAGAGGGACCGGATGCTTATAGGTTCAGTAATCTGCGGGTCATGCATTTTACATGTGTCTTTTCCTGTAGTCTGAGATGAAAATAAAAGTGGGTAGCTCTTAAGTAAATGGACAAATAATGGTGGCTTACATTTATGCATAGGATTTATGAAAAAAATACTTAATTCTGGGACATGAACACATCACTTATAAAACTTTTCCTTTTTCAGCTCATAGCTTGCCATTTAGCCTGTGGTAGCTTTTTCTTTTAATGGTGGAGGCTTCAGTGGTGACACTTTCCAGACCTTCATAAAGAAATACATTCATTTGAACAAGTGTGCACTGAATGTCTCTTTAGTTCTTCCTACATTTTCTGTACCTACTTATTCGACAGGGTTTATGGAAAAATAACATGGGTAAAGTGGGAGGATTCTACTGTAGCACAAAGTTCTGGGTGCCAGGAAGGCCCGACTTTCTCAAAGAATCACACCTTTTAGCTGTGAGATAAAAGGGAATTACAGCCCAGTGTGCCTGGGGCCTTCCCTGGACTCCTAGTGACTGTAGACCCTGGCATGAGCCACAGAGTTGCTCCCGGCACCTAAGAGAGTGGGAGGGACACTTACATGGGTCTTCTCGGCTCAGTGTTGCGCAACCAAACATCCAACACTTGCATTTCTCGGCCTCTCTGTGCGGGGTTGGCCCTGGGTGCGTCAAGTCCAGGTCCACTCCCTGTTTCTGTGTTGCGGAATTACAGTTCGACTGGATCGACAAGTCAGGTTCTGTGAGAGCCTCGGAGAGGGGGAAATTCCTAACCCTGACAGCTTAGGTCAGATACGACAGTGTGAAGTCTCTTGTTGACTTCCAAGGACAGAAAACACGTGTGCTGGAATGAAAAGGCTTTTCTTGAGGGAACCATGGGATAGCGCGCCGTGGAAAGTGGGAGGGTAGGTGCGCTGCCACAGCAGCAGCAGGGGTAGCGGCAGCAGCAAGTGGCAGAGTTGAAAACCCTGACCGCCTGTCCCATGTGCCTGCTGTGAAACTCTAAGCGTGTTGCTTAACCTCTCTGAATCTCGGTTTCTTCATCAGTGAAATGAAGATGATAATGGGACTTTAGAAAGTCGTAAGAGTGAAATCAGATAAGGTGTGAATGCTTCTCAGCTTATCTGGCATAGCAAGTAGCCCAGAAGTGTTCCACAGTTTTGAACGGGCTCTGGTCTCACTTCCACACAAATGACGTTGTCGGATCTTTGGCAAGTCACCTGACCACTCAGAACCTCAGTATTTTTGTCTTGAAAATGAGGTTTTAACGGAATGTTTATGATCTTTTTTTAGCACTTCCCCTCCACAGGGAGAGGAGGAGAAATAAGAGGCATGTTTTTCCCCGAGTGTTAGTGGCGCAGAGAAGAGGCTGGCCCGGAGCTGCCAGGTCTGGCCGCTGCGGACCACCCTTCCCGTGCCCACTCTGTTTTTGCTACATTACCGTTACGCTACGACAGCGGGGCTGCGCTTCTGGACATCACTCACAAAGCCTGAAGTACAGTATTTACGATCTGGACCATTCAGAAAGAGATTGCTAACCTATGGCCATAGGAAAAAGAATGAAGAGGAGGGTTGATTCTAAGTTGAATCAGTTGTGTTCATAATAAATGCTTTTTATTTTTATTTGATAACATTTTTATTCTCTCAATGTTACCATATCGACCTTCGTCGCTACCTATGCTCTCAGCCAAGGAGCGTCACGTTTTATTGCGATGTAGGATTTGTGAGCGAGGACCTTGATGCCTTCTTGGAAATTTCCCGAAGGCGGGGAAATTTTTCTATGAAATGCACTTTGTTTTTGGTAACTCTCCTATTTTAAACAGCACTGACTTTGGAATTATAGGTCAGTAATGACTTTTATGTATAAAAATGAATTTAATAGTGTCTTTAGATTACTTTTTAGCCTGCCTTGGGCATTTGGTTTGTTAGTTGAAAATTTCCTCACTTTGTTTACTTTTCTGCTTTAGGTATTAGTGATAGAACCGGTGAAGTTCAAGATTTGTTTTTATGGTAGATATCTAAAAGTATACACATACATAAGTTTTTAAAGGAGCAGGCTGAGGTGTCAGCAGGGGGAATTACTATGAAATCAAGGTGATAATAAGGTGCACCAATTCGAGAGTATTTAAAAATCACTGTTTTCTAGGGACATCCCTAATATTAGGAATTTCGTTTCAGTAAAGTTAACCTGTTAGTTTAAATAATACTTGGAAATTGAAATGTTTCTGGGATCTCTGCTCCCTTCTGCAGGATTTATACTTAGATTATACAAAGTAAGGGAAATGGGGGGCTGTTTGCAGGTGCATTGTGAGGAGAACGTGGCGGGAGAAGGAAGTGGCGGGAGGCATGGTTGCAGAGGTGAGTGGGGGAGGCTGCAGGTGTGGGCAGCAGGGGCTTTTCAGAGGCTGCGTGTGGAGAGGGAGCAGGACACAGTCTGGGAGAGCCTCAGTCGGTCAGAATGTGTAAGAGGCAAAGACAAGTAGCAGCAGAGCCACAGACATGACTGAGGAGAACTGTTTGAACCGCAGTTCTTGGATCTCGTCTACCAGAGGCGAGACACTGGGGACGTAGGTGCAGGGGAAGGGCCCGATGACATCATTTTCTTGTCAGGTATCTCCTATTCCGTGTTTACCTGTGTCACACGGTGATGTGAATGTGCTAATGAAGACACAGCCCCTGAGAACTGGCTAGGTCAGGCCCAGCGTGGACAGGGGCTCCTGCCCTGCAGACCTTTACACTCTCACGGGGAAGACAAATACAGGGAGAACTACTGACATGTGTGTGTGTGTGTTTTGATGTATAAATTTAACACATATGTGCTCTATATGCGTAAATCTAACAAATATGAGATACATGCAAAAATATGTATTATTTATGTCAATATGACTATATGGAGGTACGTATATGTCTTTACACAGGTAATATATACAGCTCAGGTATGTTTTCCCCAAGATTTAGCTTGAAACCAACATTTTTCAACCATCCAGGGATTATTTGAAAACATGTCTATTAACATTGTTTATAGTACTTATGAGTTGAATGAGTGTTGCATGTGTTTCTAGCACCTTATGAGATTTTTAATACATAAAATTTTAGATGTGGTCCTAAAGATGTCACCTATTTTTATGAGCATAGACTTTTTTGTATTTATTTACTAAATAAAAAATTGCATGCATTTTGAACTTTTGTTTACTTAACAAAATGTTCAGTTTCTTAAATTGTGAAAATTGACAAAGCTGTGGCGAACACTGAGACAGCGTGTAAACATAACAGGTGCCGTGGGCTGAGCGGTGTTCCCCCAGAGACGTCCACAGCATCTGGTACCTGTGACTGTGTTCCCTTGCCTGGCAAAAGGGACTTTGCACGGATGGTTATGTTTGGGTCTTGAAATTAACTGTGGGCCCAACGTAATCACAAGTGTCCGTACGAGACAGAGATGGAAGGATCAGAGTCAGAAGTAGGAGACACAACGACAGCAAGAGGTTGGAGTGACACAGGGAAGGTGTCATGAATCAAGGGACACAGGTGGCCTGTAGAATCTGAAAAAGGCGGAAGTGGATTTTTCCCTCAGAACCTCCGAAAGGAGCCAACCCTGCTGGCACCGTAACTAACCCACTGCAACTGGTCTCCAGAGCTGTCAGGTAACAGCCATGTAGAGTCTCCTTGGATCAGAAGGGAAGGAGGTACCTGCCTGTAATGGGGGCGTGAGATGGTAGGGAAATCTTCACAGAGCAGGTTATGTGCTTGCTGGGCTTTGGAGGTGAATAAGACATTACCAGATGCACAAGAGGCAAAGATATTCCGGGTTGAAAAAATGGACTGAGGACAAATATTAAAGGCCTGAGCTATATAGTGTGTTTGGGCAACGGCAAGGATTTTTATGTGGTGAGAGCATTTCTGTGAGGATGCATGGGGGAGAGGAGCCTGGAACTGTTGAAAGTAGCTTTAAAAGGCATCTAGATCGACTTTCTGCTTATTCTATCTGTTCTGTCCAGTATGGTATTTGCAATGTGGTTTGTACAACTGTAGAACATAATGTTAAATTTTACTTATATCGTTTAAAAAGTGATTAATTTAAGTTTAAATAGCCACACATGGTTAGCGTCTGCTGCATTGCATAACATAGTCAGTCCCATCTGGATATAAGGTGTTTAAATTTTAGGAGGCACGGGGAAATTATATTGAGTTTGAAGCTGGAGAGTGGCATGATGGCATTTGTTTTGGAAAAATCATGTTCAGCAGTGTCTTTACTAAGGAGACAGTTGTAACTTGATGTGTGCTATGCCTGGAACCCACTGCTGAGCATGTGCAGGGCTTAGGGGAACTACGTTTTGAACCATGCAGTGCCGGTGCTTTGGTCACAGCTGATTGATGTAAGGTGGGTGTCCTCTTATGGCTCTCCAGAAGCCCCGGAGATGGGCTGCTGCTGACCTGTACCTGTGGGAACCGAGAATGGGATGGTGGCTGACCAACTCAGATCTCTCTTAGGGGATTTAAACTGATACTTGCGGAGACTGCGTTAAATTGGTAACACATGGGAGAGAAGAAGCAGGAAGAGAGTCAGAGGTAGAAGAACTGAGTCATGGTGAGAAGACTCCTGGAGTTGCTATTAGCCGCCCAGAGTTGCACCAAAGAGCTAGTGTTGCTTCTGCAAAGTAACCAGCAGGAAATGTTTAATTTCTCAGAAAGACTGCTGACACTGTATCCTGTCTTCCTTTCAGTCCCCTGAATCTTTACACTAAACCTCCTGTGCTGTGAGGGTTAAGTGCAGCAGTCTTAGTTATTCTACAGAAGTAAGAAATAAATACGCACAGCTCTGTTCTGAAGCATACCGACTTACAGCGTTGCTTTGTAGCCATGCGCCCTAGAGTTTCAGGATGGTTTGTCAGCATTGTTTATGGATGGCCGTGAGACTGATGATTTGTGTCTGGTGAGACTTCAGAAGGCCTGGTCACGTTGCAGGAATGTGCGTATGTGACCAGCTGGGTGTAAGGCATTCCAGCTGAGGTTCCATTTGGGTGTTCCGTTCACAAGTCAGTGGTTCATTTTTTTTTTTCTTTCTTTTTTTTCACGAAGCGAAAACTTTAACTGGCTTGATTTGCAGTCAGGTGTATGATTCAGACATTTTTCTACCAATTGAAAGGTGCAAAATATCTTAGACTTTTCCCACAATTTTCTTTTTGACAATTTTATTTTATTCCCTCCTGCCTTCCCTCTTCCTTCCTTCCTTCCTTCCTTCCTTTTTCTTTCTTTCTTTCTTTCTTTCTCTCTTTCTTTCTTCCTTCCTTCCTTCCTTCCCTCCCTCCCATCCTTCCTTCCTTACTTTTCTTTCTTTCTTTCTTTCTTTCTTTCTTTCTTTCTTTCTTTCTTTCTTTCTCTCTTTCTTTCTTCCTTCCTTCCTTCCTTCCTTCCCTCCCTCCCATCCTTCCTTCCTTCTTTCTTCTCCCTTTCTTTGTTACTGTTCATCTTTTCATTTAAATTTAGTGGTTCTTGACTTGAGAGAGAAAGTGCATCCTGCAAAAGCACTTTTGAGAGAAGGCAACTGGAGCTTGCAAGTGGCTTCTCTGACCCTTTACTATGAGACAGCCTTTAAATGTGATGCTTCTCTCTAAAGCAAGTGCTACATTGCATCTCTTTCCTGCAATCAACTGCAGAGTTCTAGGTGTTATCATTTTGGGGACTGCGGGTCTTCCCTGTTGAACTGCCACTGTCAGTGTGCTTCTCTCTCTCTCTGACCTTGACAACCTGAAAGAGACCGACATAGCAGGGGAAAGGCTTGAACAGGGAAGAGCCCACTTTGCAGGTGATTGGAGTAGTGCTCCCTTAAGATGATGAGGTCGCAGCTGGAGAAGGGGTGGTGGAAGTCAGTCGGAAGGGAAGAGTTAAACTGAATTCGGAGGTATTTGGAGTCGACAGTGATGGGCAAGTGACTGATTGGATGTGGATGTGAAGAGAGTGAGGGAGGAGGCTTCAACCTTGGGCAATACATTCAGCTATGGTAATTATTATTTGAGCAATTTCCATATATAATCTAGAGAAATCTTCTCTTGTTTTAAGAGAACACTGAATGTTATGGTGAAGTGAATGAAGAGCTAGTTTTATGGTCTTTAGTTCAGCCTATTATAGTCTATACATTAGCCAGGGATAGAAACGTCTGATAAGAAAATCATATTTCTAAAACAGATAAACTAGAGTTTTGGCGAACAGTGAATACCCTTAGTCTATGCACACATACCATTAATGATCATTATTCCTTCATTGAAGAGCTAGTACTGAGTGTATTCTGAGTCAAGAACTGTGGTATTTAAACAGAATAAGGACAAAGTGAAAGGCCTGGTCTATAAAATATTTGGGGATGAAGAGACTAGTGTAAAGTGGAAGAATTGACTGCAAATTGAAAAAATCAGAAATGATGATCGTGAAATTACAAAATAACTATCTGGATTTAAAAGTAAGACTTCAATTATAAAATTAGATTTGTAATTCTAACTTTTTCAGTGGAAGACAGAGCAATTCTTCCAATTATGGTGAAACTGTTTATTTTGGCCTGTGGCCAGGAGGATTATGGTGTATTTGCTGTATCTCATGCTTCTCTAGCTGTGAGACTAGGAAAATGTAGACACATAACCCCCAAGCATTTCTGGGCTGCAAATATGCTGGATTTGGTGGGTATAGGAATGAGTAGAAAACCTTTCAAGCAGGATTTCTCAACATCGGCACTGTTGAGGAGAGTTTGGCTGCGAGTCCTGCCTACCCACTTACATCTCTGCTCCTACTTCTCTCACTAATTGGAGAGATCAGTGATTGCTCAGATTGCCAAACCATGACCTATATTCATAAGCAGAAATCTGGAAGATGTGAAGAAGACGATCCAGGAAGGCAGAGTGGATGAAGGCTCTTTTTCCTCTTGACCATCTAATTAGTGTCCCCTCAAACTTTAAAACTCAGGCACATCACCTCCAAGGTCCAGGTGGAATCCTTAGTCTCTCTACTGTTCCTTACCCAGGCTTGAACACTGCTCTGTGTTACTCTGTTCTGGGGTGTTGTGGCTGTTTGATTCAATGTCTGTCTCCTCAAACACAGTGAATTCTTGGAGAGCAAGCACCAGGCCCCCCTGATTTTTCTGTCCCTTGGGACTGAAACAGTTCTAGAAGCATATTGGGTACCTAATATTTGTTAAATGAACAAAGGATGAAAGAAACAAATGCAAATAAGAGGAATAAACTGGTAAATCCATTACAGAGGACAATTTGGCAATGTTTATCTAACAAAGTTAAAATGTACAAATCCTTGGATCCAGCAAGTATAGCTCTAGGGATTGATCCCACAGATATACACAAACACATGCCAAATGTCTGTGCACATGTTATTCACTGCAGCCTTGTTTGTTAGCAAGTCTTAGAACTGATGGAGCTGCCCATTAATATTGATGAAATAGGTTATGGAATATCCATACTGTAGAATGCCCAGCAGCTGTGAAAAACACAATGTAGAAAGATCTTTAGGACATAATGTGACCGGAAAATAAAAACAAGATTCAAAACAGTGTAACATGCCAACGGTAGTGTAAAAATGGAGGAAATAACTGTATTGTACATTTGCTTACATATGTATAAATGTCTCCAAAAGGACCCAGATAAAACTAATAATTGCTTTTTATTTGGAGACTGAAGTTTGGAGGGAGAAAAAGACTTTTACTGTATTCCTTTTTATACTCTTAATTTCTGAGAAATGTAAATAAATGACTGGTTCAAAATATTGTATAAGTAATTTTTTTAAAAACCTGCATATGGATGGTTATAGAAACTTTATTTATAAAAATTGCTAAGACTTGGTAGCAACCACGATGGCCTCCATTAGGTGAATAAATAAATAAGCTGTGGCATGCCAAGACAGTGGAGTATTATTCAGCACTAAAAAGAAAGAAGCTATCAAACCATGAAAGACTTGGAGGAAACTTAAATGCAAAATACAAAGTGAAAGCCTGGCTGGTGTAGCTCAGCGGATTGAGCGTGGGCTGGGAACCAAGCGGTCCTGGTTTGATTCCCAGTCGGGGCACATGCCTGGGTTGCAGGCAAGGTCCCCAGTGAGGGCCATGTGAGAGGCAACCACACATTGCTGTTTCTCTCCCTCTCTTTCTCCTTCTCCTATCTCTAAAAAGAAATAAATAAAATCTTAAAAAAAAATACAAAGTGAAAGAAGCCAATCTGAAAAGGCTCCATACTGTGTTTCCAACTCTATGACATTTTGGAAAAGACAAAACTGTGGAGAGTGTAAAGGGGTCAGTGGTCGCCAGGGGCTGGGAGTAGGGAGGGATGAGTATGCAGAGCACAGAGGATTTTTAGGGCAGTGAAACTAGTCCGCACGATACGAAAATGGCAGATGCATGTCACACCTTCTAAACCCATCAAATGCACACCACTCAAAGTGATGGCCTGGGAGAAATGGTGGACGTAGGGTGATTATAATATGTCGGTGCAAGTCCATCAGAGGAAACAAATGTACCGCCCTGATGGGAGATGTCAATGGCAGAGGAGGCTATGCACGTGTGAAGGCAGGTGTGTAAGGGAAAGCTCTGCACCTTACTTTCCGCTTTGCCATAAACCTAAAACTACTCTAAAAATAGTCTGTTTTAAGCCCCGTCTGGTGTGGCTCAGTTGGTTGTACATCACCCCACAAGCCGAAAGGTCACCAGTTCAATTCCACGGAAGGCAATGGGGAGGAGGCCACCGATCAGTGTTCCTCTCTGGCATCAGTGTTTCTCTCTGTCTTTTTCTCCCTCCCTTCCACTTAAAAATAAAAAAAAAAAATTATAAATAATTCTTTTGTGAAATAATCAAGAACTGGAGTTTTAAAAAGCTTTTATTTAAAAGGAAAAAAGTAAAAAAAAAAATTAGTGAGTTAGATTTACACTATCCATAAAGGGCCCTAAATTCTGAAGTAATTCCTGGTCATTCTGTGGTCTGATGTTGCGATTTAATGTATGTAGGCTGTGATATATTATTTTTGGTGCTATGAGCGATATAGGTACATATGTGCATGCTTATTACATATGTTTTCTGCTGAAAGCCACTGCTCTTTTCTGTCACCCAGCAGTCAGGGCTCAGGCCTGCTGCAAATTCAGCTCGCCCTGTAGTCTGGCCACAGTCTCCTGATTCCAGTGCTTGTTCTTTCTGCATGGCATTGCAGAATGGCATTTTGGAGAGACGGTAGAGCTTCCTGTCCAAGAACGTGGGCTCTGCAGCCAGCCTATCTAGATTGGAATTTTGGACACATCTACTTCCTCACTGTGTGACCTTACACTTTTGTTTTCTTATCTCTGTCATGGATATAATAACAGGTCCTTAGAGAGTAGGGTTTTTATGAGGATCAAATGAAATAATACACGTAGTGCACATAGCAGTGATTGGCCCATACTTAAACTACTGTTGTTATCATTATTTTTATTATCATCACTATATTCATCACCGGCCATGCCTAATCTTGGCTGGCTTTATTGGGCAAGAGTAGTTAGTTGCCTGTTTGAAGCATGAAGAAGACTCAGAAAGCTAGAAAGCCTGAGTCTTCTTGGTTCCTCCTGATGTTGCTGGTTGGAGCACAGGTTTGTGGTCCTGGTTTAAAACACCTGCTATCTTCATTGTGATCTGTCCAGTTGGTAAAGAGATTGATCTCATCAGTCTTACTGCACCAAGGAAGCCATGGACAAAGGATAAGAGATCTGCCATAGTGAATAGTGGGTCTGTACAGAAAATGGATTCTCGTCTCCGGTGGACTCTCTGCTGTGCTCTGCACCTGCTTCACGGTGGCGCCATTGAGGTGAACGAAGCAATGCACCAGCTCTAGCAGCTCTGACAGTGATTCATTAATTCTGGCATCCATCTACTCCCAGCCAAAAGAAATGGTTCTGTAACTACCCCATAATGATATATTCTTGTTTCAACATGCACATTGCATACACTTTCTCCATTTGGGAGGACAATTGGGAACCCTCTGTCTTTCAACCCCTCACAGGCCCAGCCCAGTATTGGTAGTTAGAGATGCTGATTTGCTCTATCAGTAATTTGCATTTTCAGCATCACGTTTGGAATCTTTCTGGGATAAGGAGGTATCTTAGTCCATTCCAGTTGCTTTAACAATATAACACAGACGAGGCAGCTTAAAAACAATGGAAGTTTGATCCTCACATTCTGGAGGCTGGAAGTCTGATAGCGGGGCGCCAGCACGCTTGGGTGAGGCCCTATCCTCATTTGTAGCAGGGGCGTTCTTGCTGCGCCCTCACATCGTGGAGGGGACTCTGTAGGGTCTTTTATAGGGTACCAATTCTGTTCATGAGGGCTCTGCCCACTTGACCTAAGCACTTCCCAAAGGCCTCCCTTCCCCATACCATTATCTTTGGGGGTCAGGATTTCAGCATATAGATTTATCAGGGTGTGAGTGACCACAAATATTCAGACCATAGCAGAAGGGAACAACCATTTAATAATAATTATTAACTTAGCCCTGGATGGTATAGCTCAGTGGATTGAGCACAGGCTGGGAACCAGAGGGTCCCGGTTCGATTCCCAGTCAGGGCACATGCCTGGGTTGTGGGCCTGGTCCCCAGTGAGGGCCATGTGAGAGGCAACCATACATTGCTGTTTCTCTCCCTCTCTGTCTCCCTTCCCCCTCTCTAAAAATAAATAAATAAAATCTTTAAAAAAAAAGAAAAAAATAATAATTATTAACTTAATGTATGACAAGCAGTTAGAAAAATGCATGGCACATTCGAAGTGTTATATAAATTTTGCTATTTTCATTGTTATGTAGGAATAAGTACCCTTTTCTGACTAGGTGTTTCATTGGATCCAACGCATAGAAAAAGCACTGTCCTGTGTTAGGAGATGGGGTCAGCCAGCACTTCCCCGTCTGAGAGAGGTGGCAGACACCACTAACTAACCATGGCGCTCGCCTGGGGAAGTCCAAATCTGTCTTACAGACCTCATGGTGTCTCCCAGGGCAGCCAGCACTCAGCAGTGCCAGCCAAGAATAACATTTGCCATCCCAGGCCTCGGAGTGCATGCTCCAAAGGGACCTCAGGAGCTCCAACACTCACAGTGAAATAGGCGTGGTGGAGTCAGGTTATGCTAAGTATGCTCGAGGCTTCCCAGTTCAAGGCCCGAGTGAAAGCAAGGCCAAACCCATTGGGCCGCCTCCACACCCATGCACGTTCTTGACTGACCTCTTCACACTCTGAAATTCTTAATTTTGGGCAGATTTTTTGCTGAGTGCCTGTTTAGTAATAAGGTCTGAATTTTCCCCAAGTGTTTAGAACTACATCATTTTTTGGAATCAAAGATTTGATTAAAAAAAAAAGGACACTGGTGTGGTTTAGTGGTGTGGGTTCCTGGTACGAAAAATAAGAGAAACCCTCAATTACGTGTAGAAATAATTGCTTTAAAGCTCAGAAGCCTTAAATGTACTCTGAGCAGTGCATTTTACTTCATTACATGGTAAAAACTTATTTTTCTGCTCTACGTTTTATGAAGAACAGAAACATACATTTAAACATTCCATATAATGGAAGTCACTACCTGTCCCTACAAGTCAGCTCTGAAGCTGTGCTAGCCCTTCATTTGGCCAAATGAATGCTGAATATAACTGTTAATTTATTTTTTTTAGTTCAGCCACATCATACCTTGGTTTTTTAACTTTCTCATCTGTGGTATCCATCAATCTAGATAGCATTTATAGGCATTGCAGAAATTGAAAACATTTCTATAATATTTTGCATGTATAAAATTCTGTAAAAGGGCTGAATAAACATACACACACGTATGTATGTTACTTTGAAGAACAGTTTCCATTTTGGATTTTGAAATCCTTCAGCCTAGAATAAGGGTTCATTAAAGAACTGATGTCCCAGTTCATGGTGGCTACATATTGCAATTGCTGTGACTTCCAATATGAATCTTTCTACTTCTTGTTATAGTCACTTCTATGACTATAGTTCAGCTGAACTGCTGTTTTCAGGAGCTGACTTAAAGATGGGAGGATCGGTTAATTGCTGGAGTGACAGAGGAATAAAGATGACCCAGGAAATTCTAATTACCCGGCTTCTCTCAGTGATGTTCCAGACGTGCGGGGCTTCTTTAAAACCTCTGTGGCCATGGCAGAAGGTGTGTTTCAGAACCTGTGTGTTAGGAGCCCCCTCCTGCGTTGTTCCTTCCTCCCCGGAAGCAGGTGTTGAGTTTCTGTTTGGGAGCAGGCGCAGTCTGCTGTTGCCCCTCAGATGTGAAAGAAGTTTTAAGCATCCTTTCCACATTATTGTGCATGGTGAAATAATAAAAGGATCAGAATTCTTATATTTCAGATTATGTTTTTCCTCTGAAAGTTTTACAAAATACTCCATGTGTAGAATTTGGGTAACAGATTACTTTTATGTTTTCTGATCTCAGGGTTCCAAAGCACTTTTCTCTCTTAAAGGATCTTGATTCCTCTGAGTGGCGTACTTCCTGTGAATGTATCTGTGCCCCAGCCTTTGGGCACTATGGCAGATAGAGATTCCCCCTATCCTGAGTTTTTCCTTTTGTTTTTTTTTTGTTTGTTTGTTTGTTTTTAAAGAGAATCCAAAATAAGCTGGGTACTATGCCACCTTGTCAGTGATATAGTTGTGTGTATTGTTGATAGCAGTTAAAAGAGTGATAACAGGAGCATAGTTTGGTGGGTTTTTTTTTTTTTTTTGCCAAACAAGGCTATAAATTATATGAAGAATTCACCAAACAAAGACGGTAGGTCCGTGAGAGAGCCTGTTTTAATTGAATTGGTATTTATACAAGGTGACACCCTCTTTCACACCTCCCACATCCTCCCTGAATGACTCAGCCACTAAGGGAGAAGCCTCCGAACTGTTCATTAAACACAGTCAGGTGGAGGTGGAAACCAGACTCCGTCAACTCCAGGTACACACATCAGTTTCAACTGGATCCGCCTGGGGAATCACTGTAGGCTGCTCAGACAAAAAGTCCTGGTTTTCTGCTCCAGAGAGGTAGGTTGAATTGTATTTGCAAACATAAATATGTCTGCTTTAGCATAGCTTTCTCTGTTTTCTAAGCAAATGATGAAAATTAGAACTTGCTGTATTAACTTTGTCTTTTTTCCAGTTAATATTCTGACAGCTTCCGATGGGCTGTTCTGCTTGTCGACAGCTCGTTCCTCCTTGTTGTGATTTAGATGATGTTGCTTTCGACTTCCTGGCAGTTTTACACATCTGCAGGCATCACAGAAATACATGCGAGCCTTTTCGAGTTTCTGCTTGGGACCTGTCAGCCAGTGAGTCCCATCCTACATGGGAGAGTAAATTCTTCCAGTCACGGGACCAGCACCCTACCCACTGGTTCATTTTCTCCAGCGACTATAAAAACATTTTTTTAAAAAGGATCTCCCTGTTTTTACAGGCGATGCTTGTAGTGAAGTGATGAAACCTACTGTTTTATAGATAATAAGTTATATTTGGAGTTTTCTGACTGTTAAAAACATTACCAGTCACTCAGCTGTGGAGAGGTCCCAAACCCATTCCCTGTCCACTCTCTTTCCCCCTTTAAGAAAGGGGAAACTGAGATATGACATCAGTACACATTTTGGTGAAACATCTGGTTGATTTTAAATGTCAGGATAGAAAGAGCATGTAGATAAACAGGTAAGGAATTTTATTAGGATTTTAGCTTTATGTAAGTCTTAGACCCAACTGACGTAATTTTCAGTTAGAAAACGCATGGGGTCTTCTAGTCTAACTCATGAGTTTTCTAGATGAGGACGACAAAACATAAATGTTAAGCAACTGGCCAAGATCAGGAAAAAAGAACCAGAATGAGAAGCCAGGTCACCCACCTGACTCTTGTCTTACTAAATTTCCTCAATGATTTTTCAAATTTCTTTTGTATTGACTATGTAGTAGCAATAACTGCACTTTTTTCTGGTTTTATAAATGGACTACAAATGATAGAGAAATGAGAATTCTTACCCAGTGACACTTGAAAATTTATTACAGGGTACATGGTATGAACATGACCCAATGGGGTATATTTTTAATTTGTGGTTTATGGAGTCCATCTTGTTATTTATCATGTTGATGGGATTTTAATCTCAGGTACTGTTATTCCCTCTGTAGGAAGGTAATGCCTTTTATTTCTTTTTCTTGCCTAATTACTGCGGCTAGGACTTCTGATACTATGTTGAATAAAAATAGTGAAAGTGGAAAATTGGAGACAACTGTACTTGAACAACAATTTTAAAAAATAGAGGGTAAAAAAAAAAGCAGTGTGAGAAGGCATCTTTGTCTTGCTCCTGATTGTAGAGGAAATTCTTTCAGCGTTTGACCTTAGAGTATGATGTGAGCTATCATCTTGTCATATGTAGCATTTATTATGTTAAGGTATGCTCCATCTGTACCCACTTGATGAGAGCTTTTTATTACATAGGGGGCTCAGATTTTGTCAAATGCCTTTTCTGCATCTATTGAGATAATCAGATGATTTTTATCCTTCATTTTGTTGATATGCTGTATCACACTGGCTGATTTGCGAATGGTGAAGCATCCTTGCATCCCTGGAATAAATCCCATTTTATTATGGTGTTGATCCTTTTATTGTATTGTTGACTTTGGTTTGCTAATATTTTGTTGACGTTTTTGCATATATATCTTCAGGGACAGAGTGTTATTTATCTGTAATTTTGTTTTCTTAGAGTATTTTTGTCTTGTTTTTGTATCAGGGTAATGCTGGCCTCATAAAATGAGTTTGGAAGAGTTCCTTCCACCTCTGTTTTTTGAAAGAGTTTGAGATGGTTTGATATTAATTCTTCTTTGCATGTTTGGTAGAATTTACCAGTGAAGCTGTCTGGCCCTGGACTTTTGTTTGTTGGGAGGTTTTTGATTAACCACAGGAATTTTGACCGCAATACCTGAGAGACTTATTTTTCTGGTGACTTTGTAAACAGAACAGAGGATGTGTTTTGAATGACTGAACTCATACTGTGGAATAAACTGCATGTAATCATATAATTCACTAAGCAGTTAACTAAAGTAAACATGATTTAGCTGATAATGGTGCATATGATTTAGCCATTAACTTAAAATGTTCTTTAAGAAGGAAGTGATAAAATCCTTGGCCAGCAGTCCAAAGGAAATCTTTGTTGGTTTCATGTAGCTTATCTGCTGATATCCTGCTTCTAGGCCATTTGTTGATTTCTTTTCCCTTGCTGAGAACTTTGAAATAAGGGTGTTTTTTTTTAAAGGTTTTATTTATTTATTTTTAGACAGAAGGGCAGGGAGGGAGAAAGAGATGGGGAGAAACATAAATGTGTGGTTGCATCTCACATGGCCCCCCTGGGGATCTGGCCTTGCAACCCAGGCACGTGCCCTGACTAGGAATTGAACCGGCAACCCTTTGGTTCGCAGCCTGCGCTCAATTCACTGAGCTACACCAGCCAGGGCAGAAATAAGTGTTTTATGTAGTAATTGCTGCATATCTGTCTGCAATTGTTAAGTTCACTTTTTAATCAAAAGTCTTTATCACATATATTTAAGTATTTCTAGTTTATTGTTGTAAAAATTCATGTGATTTATAATTTAGGAAAAATCTCTTCGCAAATGGATGATTTGTCAAATTACAACTACATGTATTAGGTTTGCATTTTATATTAGTTGCTATATTTTTTAGAGATATAAATCATCCTTTTTATTGTGATCATTAATTGGAAGAATGCACTTTATAGCTATCCATTAAAGACAACTGGCTTATTTCTAGACATGAGAACAAATTTGAGTCCTGAATAATCATTGTCATTGTATACTTGAAAGCTCTAAACATCTAAATAATTTGTTCTGTGTTCCTAGACCCAATTTCTCTGGCCTAAAATGTGATTATGTTTGCTTTACGTGGAATCTTTTGGGGAAACTTTCAAACTGGGATAGACACATCCTGAGAGACTATGGCAATGTTCCAGAAAATGCACAGAAGCCACAAGATAAGCTTGGTACATCTACATTGAGAATTAATTTTATTTTATTTTTATTTTTTTATTGTTGTTCAATTACAGTTGTCCCCAATTTCTCCCCATTGCTCTCCCCTGCCTACCCACCCCCACCTCCCACATTCAATCCTGCCCCCCACCCTGTTGTCTTTGTACCTGGGTCCTTGACTTGATCTTTCCCCTTCTTTCCACCATTATCCCCCTCCCCCCTCCCCTCTGGTCGCTGTCAGTTTGTTCTTTATTTCCACGTCTCTGGTTATATTTTTGCTTGTTTGTTTTGTTGATTATGTTCCACTTATAGGTGAGATCATATGGTATTTGTTCCTCACCACCTGGCTTACTTCACTTAGCATAATGCTCTCCAGTTCCATCCATGCTGTTGCAAAGGGTTTAAGCTTCTTCTTTCTCTCTGCTGCATAGAATTCCATTGTATAAATGTACCATAGTTTCTTGATCCACTCATTTACTGATGGGCGCTTAGGCTGTTTCTAGCACTTGGCTATTGTAAAAAGTGCTGCTATGAACATTGGGATGCATAGGTCCTTATGAATTGGTATTTCAGGATTCTTAGGGTATAATCCCAGCAGTGGAATTGCTGGGTCAAATGGCAGTTACATTTTTGTTTTTTTGAGGAAATTCTATACTGTTTTCCATAGTGGCTGCATCAGTCTGCATTCCCACCAACAGTGCACTAGGGTTCCCTTTTCTCCACATCCTCGCCAGTACTTGTTTGTTGATTTGTTGATGATGGCCATTCTGACCGATGTGAAATGGTATCTCGTTGAGGTTTTAATTTGCATCTTTGTGATGGCTAGTGATGCTGAGCATCCTTTCATGCGTGTCTGGGCCCTCTGTATGTCCTCCTTGGAGAAGTCTATTCCAGTCCTTTGCCCATTTCTTAATTGGGTTGTTTGTCTTCCTGGTGTTGAGTTGTGTGAGTTCTATATATACTTTGGAGATCAAATCCTTGTCTGAAGTATCATTGGCAAATATATTTTCCCATATGGTTGGTTCCATTTTTCTTTTGCTAATGTTTTCTTTAGCTGTGCAGAAGCTTTTTAATTTGATGTAGTCCCATTTGTTTATTCTTTCCTTTATATCCCTTGCTCTAGGGGACATATTGGTGAAAATACTGCTGCATGGGATATCTGAAATTTTCCTGCCTATGTTCTCCTCTAGGACTTTTACGATATCATGACTTATATTCATTAATTTTAGTTAAAACATTTTTCAAAAAACTGCTCACCTAAAACCCTGCCCTCTTCCCTACTCCTTTCCAGCATACTCTCTTTTGTCATTAGTTAAAAGTTTGAAAGGATTAGATCCACCTCTACCTGACATCAAGTAGATATAGATTTAATCATAACTCCATTTTAGCCAAGGGTAACTTGTGTGATTCTGCTTGTCTCACAGAACCAACAAATAAAAAGAAAATTTAGGGTTCTTAGTGAATTATATATAAACACATAAATCATATGACATAATATAACATTTTATATTATTACTTCTTTCATAGTAGCACAAAGAAATGTTAACCATCAAGAAAAAAATCTCTGCAAGAAAAATGTTGTGCACAGGTGAAGAAAATAAAAGCATTTACTGTAAAATCTTCTTCAAGCACTGTTCCTGGATGGGCAGATTGAATAGACAAATGCCAGCTCTCCCTAAACCATTACATAGGATTCATGAAATTCTAATAAAAAGTTCCAATAGAATATGTATCCCAACATTTGGGAACCAGACAAAATGATTTTAAAGTTTATCCGAAAGAAATGAATGAGTGAAAATAGCTGATAGAATTTTGGAAAAGAAAATTAATCAGGGATGTTTGTATTAGGTATTAAAGTATATTATTAAAAAGGAATAATTAACAGATTCCTTGAATAGAAAAGACAACCACAGAGCATATCCTAGACTATATTAGAGTTTAATGCGTGGCAAGTGAATCATGTATCAATGAGCACCAACCATTAGCAAAGCAAACCCACATAGGTTAGAGAAGGAAAGTGTAAATCTAATTTGTCCAACAAATATTCCTCTGTAACCGAGTATGTGCCAGATGCTATGATAAACTTTTGAAACACAACTGGGGAGGAGACAGTCTTGGTTATGCTCTCAAGATTTACATGTATGTGTGTGTGTTGGGGATAGGACAAGAATACTGAGTCACACAAACAGGCAGTCAGGATGGAAATGTTATAAAGAAGTACCCTTTGCCGTTTGGATACTTAGCAGGGCCCTTAACTCAGCCTGGGCAGGAAGGCATGGGGCAGATTGGAATGATATCACTGAATATTTCCAGGAGAATATCTAATGCATGACCTCAAATAGAAGTCTTTCCTGAAAAGAAATTACATAGTGAATGGAGTATTTTAGACAAACGCTATAGAGTGAGCTCAATAGCTTAAAGGTGATGAAAATGATGGAGCCCTCAAGGAATTGTAATGACTCATTGTAGCTGAATGGAGTTAGAATTTGAGTGAGGAATGGGAAGTGGGAAGAAATAAGGCTGTAGAGTGTGGAATGGTAAACCTTATTAACAATTTGGATTTTATCCTGACCAAAATAGAGCACCATTAAAGAGTTTTAAGGTGAGAATGGATTAGAAGAGAGCAAATCTAGAGATTGGAAATGTAGCTGGGAAGCTTTTAAAACAGTAAGATTATGGTAACTTAAATTGGTGTCTTGAAAATAAAAAGAAATTCAATCCAGAGATATGTAGAAGTAGAGTTGTAGGACTCTGTGACTGCATGGATTTTGAGGTCAGAAAGTTTCATAAATGGGCTACAGGGGTCTTTAAAGAGTCCATGAGACAGGGAATGCAAAATAGAAGCTGCTGATGAAAAGAAAAATCACAATTAGAAGCTTAATGAAAATCTGGGAAAATACAGATGAGTACTTCTGATAAAGAAAATATTAAGAAATCCATAATAATAACCAATGGGTAGTTTACAAAATAAGAAATAACCAATAAAATTAGAAAATACACAATTGAAGCCAAAAAACACTGTCATCTATTAAGTTATTAAAGAAATTAATAAATGATGATTCAAACTCCTGGCAAATGTATGGACACTCATATGTTGCTGGTGGATTATAACTTTGTATAAGGTTTATGGAAAGAAATTTGACAACAGGGACCAAGAACATTTTAAAAGTTATACCTCTTGGCAAGTAATTTCACCTTTAAGGATCCATTCAAAGAAAACAATCAGAGAGATATTCGATGATTTTTGTATGGTTTTGTTGCAGAAAAAAATAGAAAAATTGCATTATATTGATAAATAAACCCATAAAATGAAATGTTCTGTAGTTGCAGAAGAAATAATGTTTTAAGTGGCATTTGAAAAATGTGTACCTGTAGGAACTAATAGGCAAGAAATAACAATGATTGATGAAAGATGTCTGCTTTTTTCTTTGTGCTTTCTTATATTTTCCACATTCTCTTTAATAAGCATGGATGACTAATATAATGAGAAAGACATAAAATTGCTTATACATAAAAATGACCACATGACAGAGGTGTTGTGGATATGAAATATGACAAAGCATTTAAGGTAACTAACAGGGTTTTGGCCCATCGTACATGGTCAAAATTTGGGTTTTCACTCATTTAACAAATATTTTCAGTTAGAACTGTCAATAATCTGTGAGGGGCCCTGGTGATAGATCATTCTTATTAGACAGTATTCTTGTTCATGAATATTAGGCCAGTGTTTTTCTCATAGGAAACAGATCTCTGTCTCGGAGAGTGGGATACTTCATGCTTACATTAAGTATACATTATACTTAATGTTATCATCCTGCAGGAAAGATAACTGGTGGGAACAAGAGTGGGTGAGGGTTTTTTTTATCAAAACGAAGAACTGACAGTAAGAAAGTTTTATGGTTGGTGGGTATCAGACTCTAGACCTCTGGCTAGATAAAAGATTTCATCTGTGCTACATTCTGAACTTTTCCATCACCAGTAAGCAGGTTTCCCAATGTTAAACTCAGACTGTGAGGCCATGTGACCAAAGCAATAGTCAATTCACAGCCATTATGAGACACAAGAAGGAGGGGGAATAAGTGGAAGCTACACTAACCTCCTTCCAGGACCAATCTGGAATTGCGACTGACAACCATTGCAGCAGGCCGTGTGTCTGCCAGCCTGATTATTTTCGATTTCCTTCTCTGCTGCACATTTAGAATAAACACGGCCCATTAATTTAAATGGACTTGTTGACATTTACCCTTCACGAAACCCTGTTTGTTTCCTCCTGAGATAATATTTCATGTTCTTTTAGGTAATAAGTAGTTATTTGATGTTTTATTTACCATCTAGAAGATAATGCTTCTTTTTTGTGTGAGTGTACTTTATTTTATTTTTTAAATTATATTTTGATTATGCTATTACAGCTGTCCTGATTTTCCCCCTTTGCCCCCCCCCACCCTGTACCCCCATTACCTCAGGCAATCCTTGTGCCCTTGTTTATGTCCATGGGTCATGCACATAAGTTCTTTGGCTACTCCATTTCCTACACTGTACTTTATATCCTCATGACTAATCTGTAACTACTTATTGGTACTTCTTAATCCTTTCACCTCTTCACTCATTCCCCGACACCTCCCTCCCATCTGGCAACCATCAAAACACTCTCTATATCCATGATTCTGTTTCTGTTCCTCTTGTTTGCTTAGTTTGTTTTTTCGATTCAATTATTGATAGGTTTGTATTTTTTGCCATTTTATTGTTCATAGTTTTGATATTATTCTTTTTCTTAAAAAAGTGCCTTTAACATTTCATGTAATATTGGTTTGGTGATGATAAACTCTACTTTTTTTCTCATCTGGGAAGATCTTTATTTGCCCTTCAATTTTAACTGATATTTTTGCTGGGTAGAGCAGTCTTGGCTATGAGTCCCTATTTTTCATGACTTTGAATATTTCTTGCCAGTGCCTTCTAGCCTGCGAAGTTTCTTTTGAGAAATCAGCTGATAGTCTTATGGGAACTCCTTTGTAGGTAATTATGTGTTTTTCTCTTGCTTCTGTTAAGATTCTCTCTTTATCTTTAAACTTTGGCATTTTAATGATGATGTGTCTTGGAATGGGTCTCTTTGTATCCATCTTGCTTGGGACTCGCTGTGTTCCTGGACTTGCACATCTATTTCCTTCACCAAATTAGGAAAGTTTTTCTTTTTTTCAAACAAGTATCCAATTTCTTTCTCTTTCTCTTCTCCTTCTGGCATCCCTATGATGCGAATGCTGGATCTCTTGAAGTTGTCCTAGAGGCTGCTTATACTATTCTCATTTTTTGGATTCTTTTTTCTTCTTGCTCTGACTGGTTGTTTTTTTGGTTCTTATATTCCATATCATTGATTTGATTCTCGGTTTCATTCACTCTACTATTGTTTACCTGTAGATTGTTCTTTATTTCAATTAGTGTCTCCTCCATTTCTGACTGGATCTTTTTTATGCTGTTGAGGTCCTTACTAAGTTCCTTGAGCGTCCTTATAACCAGTGTTTTAAACTCTGCATCTGATAGATTGTTTATCTCCATTTTGTTTCACTCTTTTTCTGGAGTTTTGATCTGTTCTTTCATTTGGGCCATGTTTCTTTGTCTCCTCATTTTGACAGGTTCTCTGTGTTTGTTTCTATGTATTAGGTAGAGCTGCTTTGACTCCGTGTCTTGGTAGCATGACCTAATGTAGTAGGTGTCCTATAGGGTCCAGTGGCACAGCCTCCCCTATCACCCAAGCTGGGTACTCAAGGTGTACCCTTCCTGTGGGCTGAATATATCCTCCTCTTATAGTTGAGCCTTGGTTGCTGTTGGCAGATCAATGGGAGGGATTTGCCTGGACCCATCAGCTTCAAGGATTGGCTGTGACCACTTACCACCAGTCTCCACCCTCCGTGGAGGATCAGCTGTGCAGGGTTAGGGTGGTGGTGCTCTGACTTGGTCTGCAGCTGCCCACTGGGTGCACTGGCTCTGGGGTTTCCTAGGTGGTGCAGTCCAAGTTCAGCCCCCACCTTTGTTTTGCCTGAGACCACCCTGCCTGAGCTATAATTCAATCTGAAATGGTTGCTACCTGTGCTGGGATTGGAGATTGTCAGGCAAAGCCAAACTGTGAATCTAGGCTGGCTGCTGCTAGTACCAGGTCTAGGATTCACTGAGGCCAGCTGTTGCTCGTTTGAGAGGATTTAGGAAGTTATAAAGCATGAGCCAAGACAAGCCATTCATATGGAAAAGCAGCTAGGGTGGCATGAGTCTCTGGGGATCTCCAAGGCAGTCAAACAGTGTTAGCTAGGTTGATGGAGTCTCAGATGTGTCACCAGCTTGCTGGCTCTGTTGGGGCATAGTTTAGGAAAGGGACAATGGTGTCTGCTTGCCTTGATGCTATACACCTCTGTCTCTCCCTATCTACCATTTGTGCCTTTCAAGCTGCTAGCCTGGTGCTGGAGCTCAGAGGGAGTAAGTCTGAGTAGGTGAGTCCATGTGTGGGTTCAATAAGAGGAACTGGTTGGGGCTCCAGCAGTTTCTCCACTGACTCAATCCCTGCTGGTTTTTGTAACCAGGAATTGTGGGGACTTACCATCCTGTCATTGGAACCCTGGGCCTGTGTGTGGAGCTGGGACTCCTCGATCCTGAGATATCTCTCGTGAATTTGTATCTACTACATGTGTGTGTGGGACCAGCCAGTGCTATGTCTGTGCCCCTCCTACGAGTCTTGATGATATGGTTTCTTTAATTCTGTAGTTGTCAGACTTCCATTCAACTCAATTTATGATGGTTCTGAGTGATGATTGTTCTAAAATTTAGGTGTAATTCTGACGTAGTTGTGCAAAGAGATGATGTGTGTCTGCCTATGCCACCATCTTGACTGGAAGTCTTGAGAATTCTTCTGTTTATTGGTTTGTAATTATTGCATCCCACATATTCTCCTGTTGAAAATGGTTTAATAGAATTTGTCCTTTTGAAGTTTCTCAGGAGTTTTCCCTATTACAAGTGATTTCTAAGATTCAAATGCTAGCAGTTATGGCACTATTATTGTCTGTGAAACCCTTAAGACTTTTCATACACAAAGGTGAATTCCAAAAAGTGTGTGTACATATGCCATTCCCCGGACATTTTTGCTGTATTTTTTCCTTATTCTTTGTTAGCTTTTTAATATTTTCTATCACTATGAAGATTTTATCTAGTTGACTATTTATATTTGCTCTTTTCTATAAAGACATTAATTTACATAAGTTTACTAGAAGCTTGATAAATAGATTAGAAAACTTTGGAGCAGTTAAAATATTCAGTTATTACTCTGTACTGATCTCATGAGACTTTGGTAAAGTGATGAAAGAAAGTCTGCTCCAGGTCTCACTCTTGGCTGAGGTCCATCA